>JBBPCX010069954.1:0-10983 GCA_037974365.1 Hydrocynus forskahlii | reverse complement strand
AAAAATAAACATTAACCACACGAGAAACACTGTGTTTTACTGACAACAATTTATTCCGTGTTGTGATTTCTTGTTTCATTTTAACGCTCTATACATCTGGTAAGACTGGAGACAAAATGTGCCATGAAAATATTTTTCTATTTTTATCACTTTTGACAGAGATTACAGCTCCTAAAAGAATAATTTGGCTCCCAAATATTTTGTGTTCAGGAGCCAATGGCTCCTATGTTTTTTTGTTTTTTTTTTGTCTGGAGGCCTGCATATGAAAAGCGCTACACCAGGAAGCTCTCACAAACGGCAACCGAGTACTTGAGTTAATTAAAGTGACCAGTAAACAGGAGTTTCATTCACACTACTTGTCTTTACAACGTAGATTTAAATTTGGCATTATTTTAAATGTGTACTGGAATCTGGAACAAGGACATTTCTAGGAAACTACAAAATTTAAGTTGCAGTAAAGCAACTTCGCAAGACGTCTCCCAACTGAAAAGAGACTGAAAGATGCTGAACACTGGAGTCCAGGGAAAACGATGTATGCAAATCATACAGAATATTCTTAAGATCTACTTGGCTAAGAAATGTTTGATTTTGCTTTCTGACTTGCATTACCCAGCCCATGCCTTTCGCCTAGTGTTTCTATTTTATTCTTGTTAGCTGTAGTTACAGCTTTATCATCAGGAGGCAGTTTCCTCAGGGACAGCGCTAAAGAAATGATTAACCCCGTTATGGGCGTTCCAGGTCTTTTCAAGGAGCCTATTTTTCCAGGATCCCTTCACCAGAACTAGATATTCTTTGTACCCTAGCCTAGCTCTTGGGCTCATTTTGCCATGAGCACATTGGCAAGTTTATGTGCATGTTTCCATAAACCAATTTCACCTAGCCTGCCCACTGTGAGCAAAACTCACAATTGTTAAACACACATTGAGCAAAGTGGAAATTATTTTTAATAAAACTTCAATTACAGCGTGCAGAGATGCAGTCTATTAGTTTTCACTGATTTTAAATACAATTACTGTGTTCCTTGAAGGCTACATTAGACCAGCAGCTCACTAAGATTAACAATAACCTTAAATACTGAGGTCATTTAATTTCAAAACTGTACTTCTTCATTGGCTTTGTGTTTTAAGGGCAGAAGCCCAACTCTAAAGGGGCTTAGTTGTTTTGTAGCCTTAAAAATAAAGAAAGATATTTCTCATAAAACTAGAATTGTCTGAAAACCCCCATAGCCAAAGGCAGTGTGAGATCATGGTTCTCAGAGTTCCTGAACTTTTCAAATCAAAATGTTTTCAAAGCACCACTTTATGGAGTCATTCAAAAAGCCCCAATAGATCACATATGACCCATCGTTAATGATTCATTTAAGGCATACGGGCAGTAACAATTGCATTTGTGCTTTTTACATGACTTCATATCAGTGAAACGTCTCAAGGGGGCTTTAATTCATCGCTGCAAATGTCTTTTCACATCGTGTTCCTATTTGCACTCCTGTTGTGTAGATCATGAGCTGAGCAGGGAGATATAATTTAAAGGAGGAAAGGAGAAACCACCAGTTACTACAACTGTACATTACTCGCCCTAAAAAAACAGATTGCCCAGCCCGCCCAGCCCTTCCAGCCAGGCTCCAACATCTGGGCTTAAGCAAGGATCAAATGACCCAAAATGCACATTTTGATAACAGAACAAATGTTTAATTTTCATAATTATCGTGGTTGCTTTATCACCAGGACTCAACCCCATGACTGTACTAGAGTTTGAGATACAGTACTGTGCAACGTGTTAGGCATCTAAGAACATGATATTAAAAGGTGTGGGTAGCTTTTTCTCAAAAAAAACCCCAAACAAAAATACAGAGCAAACACAAACATTAATATAGTATTATAGTAATTTTATGTATGTCAGTGTGTCGCCATGTCATTTTCACGGTTCTCCTAGTCCAGTATTGGTTGTAGATCCATAACCTGGTTTGGCTCAATCAGCACTTCTTTACATGAAATCAGGTGAATTTCACCAATCCACGCAACGGCTGGGGGTACTGAGGAGGAATCTGGAACCAAACCTGTGTTCCTCTAACCAGCTCACAAATGAAACAAGTACTTTTTTAAAAACAACAAGTCTAGCAATAAACCTAAAAGATGGCACCTGCAGCAAAGCCCTGACAAGTAATAAATAAATAAATAAATAAATAAATAAATAAGGATGAAATCGTCAGGATTAACAACACCTGGGCCAAAGAGAAACAGAAGGGTTATTATCTAATCACCAGTTATGGAGGAAATTGATTCCTAATTTGTGCAATGTTGCCACTTGTCTACCACCTCATTAGGCGCATCCAGAAATAATGGAAAATTAAATAATTGGAGCAGACAGATGAGCTCAACTGGGATCAGTGCGATGTCCACCATTCACTTTCACCTTTCTCCTTGCCCAGCTGGCCAGTGGAGAGTGTGAATGCTGCCGTCCCCTTGAGGTTCTCCACCAGAAATAGAAGCTGCCACAGAATGACAAAGGGCTACGGGGAGTGAAGTCAAAAGAAAGTAAAGCGGGTGAGAAAACACAAAACAGCTGTCGCCCTGGGAAGCTGTTGGCACAGCGATGGGAAGGAGGCAGGAAGGGATGCGTAACATCGTAACTGGAGTTTTAACTCCGGGGATCGGACTGGAAGACCTCCACGAGAACAAAGAGTGAATGGTTTGCAGGATGTCTTTTAGATCCTGAGCTCGAAAGGGATATGCTCAAATGTCCTGATGTTCAAAATCCAGAGAGAACAAACCATTGTGTACAGAATCTAAACAGTGTGGGAGTTTTTGGCTAGCTCCTTAGTCTTGGCAAAAGAGCCAGAAGAGAAGGCTCAAGGCTGTGGAGGAGAACTCTTGTTGCATAAAAACAAGACAGATTGAAGCGTGAGTCTGCACTGAAGGTGCAAGATCATGCTAAATGAGAGGGCAATCATTGGACAATATGCTACTAGGCAGACGTTCTCATTGCCGCTGATCTGTAAGCTGCTGCTCCAAGTGGAGCTACAGATAAAACATTCAGTCCTTGGTACGTTTTCCAGGTTCTAGAGTAAGTCAGTTAGATGGCTCCATACCAAAGTAGGGCCGTCTGTTTGCGAGCGCTTCATGATGTGTTTTCAAGTGGAAGTTTCTCTATCTGTCTTGCTACACTATTACGGTTTTGTCATACCTGCATATCTCCGATGTGTACCAAATCTGTATCTGTACCTATGTATCTTTATATATATGTATCTATCTATGTCTATATCTATATACAGATATAGATATAGATACACATAAATACACACACACGTATATATTTCCACTATGTACATAAAAACATACATATATAGGTTTATATAGACGCTTATTAGCATACACATATAAATGTCTATTTATATTTTTTGTATTAGTTGTAAAGTCGATTTTATTTTATCTTGTGTATTTTTTCCTTTCTTTTAATCTATTGTTTTGCCACTTTCTGCTACTCTTACATTTGTACTGTCCACTTTCTGCCGCAGCAATGCAAATTTCCCATTTGTGGGACTAATAAAGGTTTATCTTATCTCTTATCTTATGATCACCACACAAAAATATTTTTTTTAAATGGGTATCGGGAATCCAATTTACTGAGATTCTTTTCACAGCATAACATTAGAGATCTTGCACAAGTGAAACCCAGTTGCACAAGCTGAGAAACAGAGCTTAATCCTCATTGGTTAGAAGCTCTGTGTCAACTGACAATGTAGACAGAAATTGTAAGTGAATAAAACAGCAGAGCTCAATCAAATGTGTATCACTCATTGTTATTACTTTCACATAAGGGTAGGTTATAAGGCAAAAACATATCACTATATATTGATAATAATAATATAGCTGATATCTGAGTGTCACAAGAGCTGCCATATCACTCGAACGCTGCCAGTAAAACTTGACAACTGTTTTCTCAGCTGTTCACTGCAGTCGGCTGCCCTCACAGACCACCAACGGGATGCACAGTTCATCTCAAACAAGCACTGTGTTTAGATAGTAAGTCATATACACAGGGGTCACGCATCCAGTGTCAGGTCAATATCAGTAAAAACAAAAGCTGAATCCGATATCAGAGGGAAAAAGAAGAACGAATTTGGTCAGATTCTGTAAGAAAGCTAACTTGACAATATCAGAATCGCGTACAGCATCATGAAACAAAGTAAAGCAGGTCTCATGATAATATTAACACCATAACATTTTAACTGTGTTCCCTCATGAGCTACGTTCGGAGGGCCGTCTAAGTTTCTTATCAGAAATTGAGTAGTGGCCTCATGCTGTGTCTAGTCTCAGTGACTGTTCACAGAAGAACTGAGTAGGGTATTGTTGTCTGTATTTGGAATAGACCACTCAGCCATAACTTTAAAACCACCTGTCCAATATTGTGTAGCTCCCTTCATGTCACCAAATCAGATCTGACCTTGATCCGATTCCACAAGACCTCTGAAGGAGCGCAGTCGTGCCTGATGCCCAGATGTTGAGGTGAGGTCTCCATGGATCAGACTAGTTTGTCCAACACATCCCACAAATGCTCGAATGGGTTGAGATCTGGGATAACTCGCAATTGTTAATCACACATTTAAGCTTTGCAGGCCAAGTCAACACCAACTCTGTCACGTTCCTCGAACCAATTTTAGCAGCGTGAGAGGCTGTCACTACTATCTGGAAACAGTTTGCCATAAACAGGTGTACATGGTCTGCAACAATGCTTAGATGGGCGGTTCACGTCAAAGTAACATCCACATGAATCCCAGGACCCAGGATTTCCCAGGAGAACACTGCCCATGGCATCACTCCATTATGAAAACGGCAGCTTACAGATAATTGTTCTATGCTAATGAACCCTACGATGCACTCGGAGCCCTTGGGAAATGGTGCACTGTGTGCGTTTTACATTTACAGTTACATTTCCATGGTACCAAGAACAGAGAAAACTGGCTTTGATGTGTTTTTTTAGCTTATATCCTTTAAATAATGCATAGGCCATCAGTAGTGCTTCCACACTGCAGATCCTTTTATATCCTTTGCCATGGGGTTCGGACTAGAGGCAAATGCTTTTGCAAAGATTTCAGAGCTCACTGCATCGTTTCAAACATGGTTCGGTTAGTCAGCTGATCAATCTACGCTTGTCAACTTTTCGTAAACTCCCAAGACATGTAAAAACCAATAAACACTGAAGATTTCACCAGGCTTGTTTAGAACACCTGTGTTCATCATGTACCACTGAACCCAATGATAAATGGGATGGGGTGGACCTCCCAAAAATGGACACAATCTATGCTAGCCAGCTCGGAATGAAGGCTATCAGCATCATTAGGGACGCAACACACCCCAGCTATCATGTTTGACCCATTACCATCTGGTAACTCCTGTTACAATCCATTACCCCTTCCAAACTCAGCACCCCTCTGAACTACAAGAACTGAAACAAAGAAAGAGATTGCGCTGGTTTGGACATGTGCTGAGGAGAGACTCAGTGTGTTGGGAGGAGGATGTTGAGGAGAGACTCCGAGTGTGTTGGGAGGAGGATGGTGAGGAGAGACTCTGAGTGTGTGGGAAGATGGAGCTGCTGGGAAGAAGAGAAGATGAAGGCCTAGTAGGAATTTTATGGATGTGGTGAGGGAGGACATGCAGGCAGTGGTGTGAGAGAGGAAGATGCAGAGGAGAGAAGGAAATGGAGACGGTTGATACTCTGTTGCAGCCAAAAGTAGAAGAAGAAGAAGATCAAGAATGCTGAATTTTGTACTGTTTCTAGGAAGAAACTTCTAGCAAGTGGAGCTAGCAAGTGTCAAAAACAGCCCCAAGCATTTTTATATATTTGAGCTTCATACATGCATCACAGCCACAGCGCGGTTGTGGCCAGCGATTAACAATGGAGAGCCGCGGCGTGTCGAGTACGGCCGTGTAAAATTGCCTTAATGGAGACGAGGGTAAAAGGTACTGACTTCTGACATACTAACCGCGATCTGGAAAACCAGCTATGGAGCATCTGATGTTACTTAAATAAGGAACTTAACACAGCCTACTCATAAAACACAGCTTAGTCATGGATGTTAAAGATAGTCTGTCGTTTACAGGAACAGAAAGTCAATGGTCTCATTGTCTTACTGAGGCTGTGTTTACATAGTGGGCTGTGTAACTGTCACAAATTGTTTTACTAGTCAATTAAAAAAAAAAAAAAAAACCCTGACTGGATTTGCGTGTTCAGAAAATGGATTTTGTGTTAAGGTATATTGTGAACATTTGATAAAAACATCAATAAATGCTTTCCTCAAGGAAAAGGTCAGAATCAGAGGTGGTAGAATCAGAGAGAAAGAAAGAGAGAAATAGAGAGAGAGAGAGACAGAGGGAGAAATAGAGAGAGAGAGAGAGAGAGAGAGAGAGACACACAGAGAGAGAGAGAGAGAGAAAAACAGAGAGACAGAATCCTCTTTAGCGCAACCACACAACCTTCTTACACCCAACACAAACACACACGATTTTAGCCAAGCTCAAGCTGAAGCCAAACATTTTTCTTCTCTGCATAATTTAAAGCTCTCCCATACGCCATTCCTCAAACATCCTTTTCTTTTTTTTATTTTACCATACATTAACACACACTGTCTATGTTTTAAGTGTGTTGTAATGTAGGCTACAAATTTGGTGGTTTGAATAAAGACGAAGCCTCCAAATACTAAATGTAGACCACATACACATTCAAGTATTCAAATAAAATATTTAGAAAAGAAAACACAATAAGGATACTTGAGCTTTTGGTAGGTATGCTGATCTTCATACTTGCTTTAGAACAGCTACATAAAGATTAGATCTACCAGTTTCATTCAAAATTTAACAATCGCTTCCTGTAGACGTGTAGATTTCACATCAGATCCTTCTGAATGACTAATGTTTTCATCCCAACCATTTACTTATGCAGCGTTTTTGAAATATTGTTAAAACTGTAGCTTATGACTTTCAGCATCAACATGAAATGAATAAAATGAATGTGTAAGAGTGTGTGGTGTCACACTCCATACTCTACGTCCATATTCTGGGTAAGAACAACAATAAAGCTGCGGCTGCCTGGAACCCGGCCACGTCCTTTGCGACGCTGGAGTGGTCTGTGCTTGTAAGGTTTAGTCTGTTATCTGGTGTAGTAAATGTAGCAGGTCCTTCCTCGCAGCAAAGTCCTGCTTTCAGGAGCTCTTTCACAAACCCAAGCCATCCAACCCGCTTTTAAAGTGTAATAGTCTTTTAAAGCCAAGGACCATCGCAAACCAACGTAGACAGAAAAATATGGACATTTTCAGTCCAGTATATTATCGTGACTGAACAGACCGTAACAGATAAAACAGCCGCATATACTTAAGATTTCTGCTCCTTAGAAGATTTATCCAGTATAAGATTATAAATGTAAAGAATAAGCATGAAAGTACTTTGTTATTATTGAGACATGTCATGAGTACTTGATTAAAATTCATTACTTGATTTAGAAAAAAAACAGAAACATTCGCATTGATAAGAAGCAGGTATTTATTTATCCATCTATAAATGTATTTTAGGGGGGGGGTTTGCTTTTGTAAGCATCACTGAAAGTGAGGAAATCTGACCAGCAGGACTATCAATGTGTGCAAGTTTACAGATACAAATGTCTTGTAAATGATGTAAAATTGCATCCATACTGTTATAAATTGCATATATGACTACTCTATTATTGTCAAAATAATCCCTGGATTGTTTCATTACTACAAAAACTGACAGCAATTAAAATATCATTTATAGCATTAACCAACAAACTAATAATTTATCGCTTCACCCACTGACTTTGCACCTGAATTTTAATGTGCACCGTAAAAACACAATAGCAGACATGAAATAGGCACAGTGTCACTACTGAAAGTTTATTTTAGTCTCTGTCTGGGCTTAATCTGGAACACTGCCTCATTTGCTCCTACCCTGTCCTGAAGGATATACTGAGAGTTTCCAGGGCTGAAGGAGTGGGTGAGGCGAGCCTGACTGGCTTAGTGAGTCACAGCTCTCAGAGATCAATGGCCACAGACAAGTCGTTACACTCGTTCTCTCTGCTGTGCATCAGGGGTGTTATCCATCTGCCGAGGGGGTTGACTGATCTGCGCCACATCCACATAAAAGAGGCCCTGAAACGCAACAGGTTCAAAGGAGTGACAGCAGAGCAATAAAAGCATAAAGTGTGCTGTAATTCGCTCTTCCGAGGATCAGCATCTGGCTCTGCCATCCCTACACACAAGGCAAACCCAGTCCAGACTGGTCTCTTTTGTGGTTCCTGCTGGTGGAACGAACTGCCTGAGCCAACAAGAGCACCAGAATTACCTCTCTAGCTTCAAAAACCTCCTGAAGACTCATCTGTTCAGAGAGCATCTCCTCTCTCTTCTCTTTACATAAAGATTTTACCACTTGGAACTCTCCTCCGGTTCTCACAGTCCCGAAACTGAAGTGTTTCCTCATACTGGATAAAACAGGGGTGTCAAGCTCTGGTCCTGGAGGGTCGGTGTCCAGCACAGTGTGATGGTTCTCCTCCTCAAACACATTCACTAAACCTGAATTACCTGGCGAGGTGAACCAGGTGTTTCTGAGCAGGGAAATCACCAAAACGTGCTGGACCACGACCTTCCAGGACCGGAGCTCCACACCCCTGGGATGAAAGCATCTACCAAATGAACGCAATGTAATGTATTTGAAACGAAAATAAATAAAGAGGCGTGGAAGCCCTTCGGACAAAGAAATAGGTCGTCCGAACTAAGAACACAAAGAAGAGGCTCCAATGACCATTTGCTTCTGTAATCCGATCCCTTCTGTCCAGGCACCGCAGCGGACTTTACATGAGGCCAGAGTGTGTCCTGCTCGGGATTGTGGAGAGGTTGGCTTATGCACCAGGCCATCTGGACTCCAAAACCTCTGTCACTAATCAGACGGCTTTGCGGGCGCTCTGTTGATTCCTGCACTCTCAGTATTTTGGGAAACTGGGTTAGCAACACTAATATAAAACACACGCGAGGATAATGCACTGGCTGGTGCTTTGTGTCCACCGACAAAGCCCTGAACGTTGGGTGAAATCATGTTCTGATGGGAAAAGCATGACGAGAAGGGCGGGTGATCACCCTGCAGATGAAATGTGGTTGAGCATTTCATCCATGCGGGCCTAGTTGGGTAATAGTGCCCGATTTATTACAATCTCTTAATTAAGGCTCGTTAATGAAACTTTACCCCATGCTGGGAAATCACTGCTCGTGTCAGTGACTGAGGGCGATCATTATGTCTCGGGTTGAACTGGGGAACATGCTCCACTTCAAAGATTTGGAGACAGACTTTGTAGATGCTACATTTGACCTTCGGATGTGGTGTGGAGCCAAATTTACCTGAAGATCTTTTGGCCAAGGTCTGAGGTGTTTTTCAGATGAATACAAATGCCTAAATTTTTTCAGAACAACATAAATATGTCCCAATATCAACAGTATTCTTGATTAATTCCATTACAGTCTGGCCAGTATCTGCACTGTACCAGATATTTAGTCCAGTTCAGTATTTAGATGAGCCTCACTGTACCACATTTATTCTTCATGAATACTTAAAACCATACCCGCAAGTGACAGACATCAATTTATACCATTAAAGTGCATTTCCAGCATTAAAACAGACTGTCCTGTCGAAGGATAACAGTTAGCTCTCCTGCTAGCATGACAGCAGGAGATGTGTTATCTAGGTACACAACGTGGACAAAAGTATTGGGACACCTGACCATTCCACCAACAGGGACGTTAAGGACATTGCATTCGAATACACAGACTTTAATGTGGAGTTGGTCCCCCTTTGCAGCTATAACAGCTTCCACTCTTCTTTGGAGGCTTTCCACAAGATTTTGGAGTTTCTGTGGGAATTTGTACCCATTCATTCTGTAGAGCATTTATGAGGTCAGACACTGATGTTGGAAGAGAAGGCCTGGCTCACAATCTCCGTTCCAGTTCATCCCAAAGGTGCTGGATGGGGTTGAGGTTAGGGCTCTGTGTGGACCAGTCAAGTTCTTCCACACCGAACTCATCCAGCCATTTCTTTATGGAGCTCGCTTTGTGCACTGGGAATAGAAAAGGGTCTTCCCCAAACTGTCCACAAAAGTTGGAAGCATGGTGTTGTCAAAAATGTGTTGGTTTGCTGAAGCATTAAGACTGTCCTTCACTGTAAAAAAGGGTCTAGTCCCCAAAGCCTGGAAGACATGTGTCCCAATACATTTGCCCACGTTGTGTAGGTAGGTAGGTTGCTAACCGTTAGCTGGTTAGCTGGTTGGAGCTCGTTTATCAGTTCAGACACGCTGTCCAGCAGACTGGAGGTGTATGGAGAAGTCGCTCAATCGACAGAAAATGAGACTAAATGAATACTCACCGCTTGTAAAAGAGAAAAGCAGAGTAGAGGGTCAGGACGACGAAATTGTGTCCAGACGAGCTGAAGGAGCTCCTGCTCTCTGCTCTCATAGGGAAGAGGCGGAGCCACATTCACGGGAGAGACTCGGCTCACTTCAACCGACTCTCCGAAGCTTTCCACTCACACGGTCCGAAACACACCGCAGAACGAGGCCTCGTACATAACATGGACAAAAGTATTGGGACAGACCTGCTTTTCAGGATTTTGGCTAGCCCCCTTCTTCCAGAGCAGTCTAGTGTTTAGGGAATTGCCTCTGTGATCAGAAGGTTGTGGGTTCAAATCCCACCATTGCTAGTTGCACCACTGAGGTACCCTTGAGCAAGGTACCGTCCCCACACACTGCTCCCCGAGCGTTCCTGGCTGCCCGCTGCTTCACTTGGTGAATGGGTTAAATACAGAGAAAGAATGTTCATTTCACTTCCAACTTTGTGGACCCAGTTTGGAGAAGAACCTTTTCTATTCCAGCATGACTGTGTCCCAGTGCACAAAGTGAGCTCCATAAAGACATGACTGGAGGAGTTCAGTGTGG
>JBBPCX010069952.1:0-10984 GCA_037974365.1 Hydrocynus forskahlii | reverse complement strand
TATGTGTGTGTGTGTGTGTTTCATTTTCATTCACACCCCACTCCCCTCTTCCCATCTTCCTCTACTCCACACTTCACATTATTTCTCCTCTCCTCTCCTCCCTTTTCATCTTTTCTCCTCTCTTCTTTTCTCCAGGCTCTAAATTATGCATGAGACACAACTGTGTTCTGCTCAGTGAAAACTCAAGTATTTAAGAGCAGAATTAAAAAAAGCAACTGTAGCATGTGATAGAACCAGCAGCAGAAAACCTGTACAAACCAGCAAATCATTAACAGATAAATATACTAACATACAACAACAACAAAAACAACAATAAGAACAATAAATAGCAACACACACATATCTATAAATCGTATATAACACTGGGTTTCTGTCTGCACTAGATGTGTCACTGGTTGCAAAGGTGTAATGTAAAGAGTTTCAGTCAGTTCTAGATATATCACAGCAGAGCCGTCGTGTGAGTAGGTTTCAGCCAGTTCTAAATACGTCATCGATTGTAGAGTGGTAGTATGACCAGATTTCAGTCCACTCTAGATACATCACTGACAGTAGTGTAGCCATGTTTCAGTCAGTTCTAGATGCACTGCAAGCTGTAGGTGTGCAGTGTAAGCAGTCAGTTCTAGATACATTAAAGACTGTAGGGGGCATTGTGTAGCCAGGTTTAGTAAGTTCTAGATATGTCACCGACTGTATGTCTGTATTGTCACTGGGGGTACATTCAGTTCTAGATGCACTAAGGACTGTACAGGACATAGTGTAGCCAGGTCAAGTCAGTTCTAGATACATCGTTGACTATAGAAATGTAGTGTGACCAGGTTTCAGTTTGTTCTAGATACATCACTGACTAAGAAAGAGAAAAGAAGAGATGAGAGGAGATAGAGCAAAGGGATTTCAATAGAGAGAGTGAGAAATGAAGTGATAAGAAGAGAAAAAGAGAAAAGGGGAGAAAGTGAGAGAAAAGAACAGATGAGAAGAGAGACAAAAGGAGAGATAAGAAGGGAGGGAAAAGGAAAAGAGAAGAGGGAGAGAAAAGGAGAAATTAGAAGACAGAGACAAAAGAGAGATGAGAAGAGAGAGAGAGAAAAGGAGAGAAGAGAGAAGGAGAGATGAGAAGAGAGATACAAAAGGAGAGCAATAGAGAAGTGAGTTTGTACCTGAAGTTGTGCATGAAGTGTCTGAATTTGTCAGCGCGGTGTGAGAGCGGAAGGATGATGTTGATAAATGAGTGCTGCGTCTGCACTCGTTCGTCTGAGACCTTCATTAATGGGCCGAACGGCCTGAATAGAACCAGCCTGCGGAACTGCAGCGGCTGCTCTCCGCGGAACGACAGATCGTACAGGGTTCCTTTATCCTTCTCCGTCCGCGCAATGCCTGCAGAGGGCAACACAGAAACACACACACAGTTCTAGTTCTAGATACACTGAAGAGCTGCATTCTAACTTCAGTTCTAGATGCACTGCAGACTGTAGAGTCATGCTGTAACCAGGTTTTAGATAGTTCTAGATACATCACTGCTTGTAGAGCCATAGTGTTGCAGTCAGTCCTAGATATGTCAATGGCTGTAGAGCCGTAAAGTTACCAGGTTTCAGTTAGTTCTAGGTATGTCACTGACTGTACAGTCATAGTGTAAGCAGGTTTCAGTCAGTTCTAGGTAAGGTTAGTGACTGTACAGCCATAGTATAAGTAGGTTTCAGTTAAGTCTAAATATGTCACTAACTGTTTAGCCATAGTGTAAGCAGCTTTCAGTCAGTTCCAGATTTGTCACTGACTCTACAGCTATAGAGTAAGCAGGTTTTAGCCAGTTCTAGATACATCACTGACTCTAGAGCCGTAGTGTAAGGAGGTTTCAGTCAGTTTACATACGTCAATGACTGTACAGCTTTCGTTTAAACAGGTTTCAGTCAGTTCTAGATATGTCACTGACTGTCATGAATAAATATGGAAAGAGACAAAGATGTTTAACTAGCGATGTCAAAACAGCTGCTAAGCCAAACATTCAGATGTTTAGGAACCTTAGTTACATGAAAAACAAACAAGAACATCCATCCTAACAGCATAAACTGTCACAAACACTCACACGTTAGAATAAATCAAATCACACATAAGTCCATAAACAACCTCAATAAATGCTACATTAGTATATTGGTCCATGAACAACCTCAATACTTCAATATATCAGAATAGGAGATATTAGCCCATAAATGATTTTAAATAAACATTCCTATACACTAGAACAGGAGATATCAGTCCAGAAAAGACCTCAATAAATGCTTTTTTATGCTATGAGATATTAGTCAATAAACCACCACAATAAACATTTCTACAAGATGGAATAGAATAGAAAAGGAGATTTTAGTTTATAAATGAAATAAATAAAAGCTCATATACATTAGAATATGACAGAATTAGACCCTCAGAACCTCCATAAATGCTCCTAAATGCTAGATTAAGAGATATTGCTCCTTTACACCAAAATAGAAAATACTAGTCCATGAACCACCACAATGAATGCCTCTATATGTTATAAGAGCATTTACAGAGGCACTACTACCATTGGGCCAGCTGGTAGCCTAGTGGTTAGGGTGTTTGCTCTGCAATCAGGAAGTTGTGGGTTCGATTCCCAAGAGTGCTAAGTACGTCTGAGATACCCTTGAGCAAGATACTGCTCCCCGGGCGCTGTGTTACTGATTGCCTGCTGCTGAACTTGGTGAATGGGTTTTAAATGCAGAGGAATAATTTTGTGCCTTTCACGCTGTGGTGCGTTCGCGTATGACAGAATGGTCACTTTCACAATGCATACACACTACGTGCATCACAATCTCCTATTTTAGTGAATAGGAACATTCTCCTGAATCTGATGGTGATCCTCGTGTTCAGTGTGTGGCTCAGAGGAGCCGCAGGGGCATTTGAGGTTTCAGCTCAAGGCCTTCAAACAGCTGCTGGACGTTCATGCTGAAGTAGATTAATTACACACTTAAATCCATCATCACTGGTGTCATTTTCTCACACAGATTCAGCCGATCTGCACTGAACGCCCTCAAATGTTTTATTGTTTAGATCGGAAATCAAAGTGGCTCCTCTAATATTCCTCTCAAAGACTCAACAAACGAAACTCGATTCACACGAGAGTTTCGCACGAAACCTTCATTCCTCTTCTGCCACTTCATCCTCTGAGCTGAAAACATTCTACACACAGTGCGTGACATTAACTCCTTCAGACAATTACTGAGGTTATTTAGGGACTAATATCTTCTAGTGTATAGGAGTGTATATTGATGCAGTTTATAGTCTCATAAATCCTATTTAATCTTACAGGAGCATTTATTGAGGATGTTAAAGGACAAATAACTCCAATTCCAGCGCATAGTGTTTATGAATGTCCTTTATGGACTAGCAACTCCTTTTCTAGTGTTTAGGGGCGTTTATTGAGGTAGTTTATAGACAAATAGGTCCTATTTTAGTGTATAGGGGTGTTAATAAATGGTCATTTATGGACTGATATCTCAAATTCCAGTGTATAGGATTGTTGACTAATGTCTCCTATTCTTGTGGTCATTAACCCAAAGCAATATGTGAGGCCAGAAGTTTGGGTTCACATTCTCACACACACATTTTTAAAATAAATGATATGCTAATTTTCACAATTTTACTATCAGAAAACAATCCTTAAAACAAATTTAGCTGACTGATTTTCAGTATTTCACAGGCTCGAACTATCGATTTTAATGAGACACATCAGGTCTGTCTTTAGTGACTGACATTCACTTTGTGTTGATCAGGAAAAAAGAAAAGCATCACTCAGTTCTTCAACATCACACAATTCACGGATTTACAGACCACTGGACAACATTTCATTCTTCAACAGGATAATGATCTCAAGCATCTTCAAAATTGTGCCAAAATTATATCCAGTCGAAAGGCAAAAGTTTAGAGAATGATGTCTTGCACTCCCCAGTCTCCAGATCTTTCTCCCATTTAGCTGCATTTGCTGAAACTCATTTGGAGACCCACAAGTTCCAAATGAGCTCCAGCAAATGAGACAGAACTGCTTGCTGCTTGAAAAAGGATGGCGGGAGGGTCTGGGCACAAGTTCTTTCCAAAAATTGCTGCATAATTACACTTACAGTGAATATTGTTACACATCAAAACCAGTCAGTTACACTTGTTTCAAGTATTTATTGTGTTTTCTTGTAATACATTTTGAAAGAGCAGCATATCGTTTTTCGTTTGTTTCTTTTAAATCTGAGGGTGGGCCTAAACTTCTGGTTTGTAGTTTGTGCAACAACAGAAATACCTCTGAAAGGGTTAACGCCAAGCAAGTTCAATAGAACTTCTCAAAAGCCTGGCCTTGACCTGCGAACAAGCGCAAAAAGAAGAAAAGGCTCAGTCAGCCAGAGAAAGAAATGAAGCGCTGAAGCGCAAAGAGAGGAGATACAGAAGGTGAAGGGAATGGGACACACTGGGAAACGTTCCTTCTATCGGTGGTCTTAATCGGCTTCTTTTTTTGGAGCCTATCAGCCCCATCTTGTTCCATTTCAGCCACACACACACAAACAAACACAGCCTATTTACTGTGAATGCAGGGTCGTTATAGAGGCCTTTTGATTCAGTGCAGGCCACTAATGGCTGAAACATCAAAGCAAAGCCTTGAGGACTTAAACCATAACCAGCACAATCTGCAGCACAGCAATGGTTAATGGGAAAGTCCAGTGAAAGATTTCTCAAAACAGTCCATCAGCCACGACATGGTTGGTTGAAGAAGTTCACTTCTTTAGCTTTAGCTGAAGCAACAAAGCTAATGAAGCTAACAAGTGATGGAAGCTTATATACACCGATTAGCATAGTGCTAATGTATAATTAGATTATCTCACACTCCCCTCAAACTGTGTTCTGTAACCTCTAATACACTCACTCATGTCCTCGTTTATAACTAGAGCTGCATGATATGGACAATATATCAGTAATGTAATTTTACTGCTACATATATATATGTAAAAGGGCCAAATCATCACTTTTCAAGAATTGAAAAAGGGTAGTCTATACACAATGTTTCAGATGGTATGTTTACTCCCTCATCCATATATGGAAAATAAGTTTTCTTTTCAAATCAGGTTTGTGATGTCACAAAACCAACACAATTAAATGTATCTCCTAAATCTGCCTACAGCAGTTTAGCCCCGCCCATTCATGCACTGATACACCAACACCTTTAATGGTTAAAAATTAGATTTTTGTTGGATTACATGAAGACCTTGATTCATCAGAACACCCAGTAACTCACCGGGAGCTGTGACTCATTACCCTGTCAGAAACACTGTGATTGATTAGAAGCTCATTTGCATATTGCAGCCTTTTGCTGTTTCAGTATTTCAGAGACAGATATCATGATAATGGTTAGCGGACAATATATTGTACATATACACCCACAAATGTCTGAACCCATCAGAGTATAAACTTGTAAACATGCAAACGGATAAACCTGTAAGTACATAAACCCACAAGCACATAATGCTGTAAGCAAACAAATCAAAAAAAGTATAAACAAGTAAAGCTATAAAGCCAGACAGGTAAACGTATAAATCCGTATACATAAAAGCAGGTATATAGCTAAACCCATAAAGGTTTAAATGCACAAATGTATAAACGTATAAACAGGTAAGCATGTAAACCCATAAACAAATAAACCTGCAAGCATATAAATCTGTAAATGTATAAACCCTTAAATGTACAAACCTCCAAGCAGATAACCCTGCAAACAAATAAACATGTAAACATATAAACACGTACCACAAATGTATAAACAGGTAAGAGACAGATATCATGATGACGGTTAGCAGACAATATATTGTGCAGCCCTAATTATAGCCATAACATATGCTATAATATATGAGTCTACCAAATTGTTTATTTCCAGGTTTAATGACAAAATGTGGCCCATTGGACCTCTACAGCATCTGGCAGATGCCATTATCCAGAGCAACTCACAATCATTAGTTACAGGGACAGGCCCCCTGGAGCAACTGAGAGTTAAGTGTCTTGCTCAAGGACACAATGGTAGACAGTGGGATACTATCATCCACCCAGTACTGGACCCTGTTGTACTTTTAGTGTTGCAACTAAAGCAGCAAATTTTAGATGCTAAATATGCCTTGTCTGTGAGCTGTGTATAAGGTTTTTCTTGAAAGATACATTTAGGGTTATGTCTGTCTGTGACTGGTTTTGGTGTGTCTGTTGGTGGTTTAAACCAGAATCAGAAAACTTTACTGATCCTGAAGGAAACTGCTTATTTATTTTTGATTTATTTTGGCATCATTTTAGGATCATTCGATAATGTGGATGCTGTTTTCCTTGCTGTTTTTCGAGTCCAACCCTGTTTTAGTGAGACAGCTGGGTAAATTGACTCAGGCTGGCTCTGGACAGTGTCAGGATTTAGTGACCGCACAGTTTGGCTGAGAAACACTTGCTCGTTCTCCGTGGTTCTCCAACAGAACCCTCTTTGTTAAGGCGGCTGAGCGAGCCAGTCGTCAAATAATCAAACACAAGCCCTGAGGAGTGTTCAAAAATTGAGAGCTGTTTTATAATCCAGCTCTCAGTTGTATCTCTCTTTATGAGTCCTGGGCAGGCTTTGCCTTCCTAAAGTCCTGTTTCAGGTCTCTACGCTGTTTTATCCCGAATTAATTCAACCCATTTTGACACCCAGTCAGTATACTGCCAGTCAAAAGTTTTTGCACACCACAGGTTTTTACCATTCATACATTTATTTCATGAACTGCAGAATATTATTCTTGTTAAAGAATATTATTCTTGTTAAACTTTGGAAAGTATAAACTCAAACGTATACACCCACAAATGTATGAACCCATAAACATATCAAACCATGAGAGCATAAACTTGTAAACATATAAAAATGCAAACGGATAAACCTGTAAGTACATAAACCCACATGCACATAATGCTGTAAGCAAACAAATCCAAAAAAGTATAAACAAGTAAAGCTATAAAGCCAGACAGGTAAACGTATAAATCCTTATACATAAAAACAGGTATATAGCTAAACCCATGAAAGTTTAAATGCGCAAATGTATAAACGTGTAAACGTATAAACAGGTAAACGTATAAACCTGTATATGTAAAAACAGGTAAATGGATAAACCCATAAACGTATAAACAGGTAAGCATGTAAACCCATAAACAAATAAACCTGCAAGCATATATATCCGTAAATGTATAAACCCGTAAACTTACAAAACTCCAAGCAGATAAACCTGCGAACAAATAAACATGTAAACATATAAACACGTACCACAAATGTATAAACAGGTAAACACATAAACCCTCAAACATATAATCTCCAAACTTTCTCCCATTGAGCTGCAGGGACGAGCTGGAGACCCACAAATTCCGAATGAGCTCCAGCAAATGAGACAGAACTGTTTACAGCTTGAAAAGGTGCTGGGAGGGTTTGGGCACAAGGTACTTCTGAAAATTCCTTGAAAGGATGTGGTGAATCTGTGCTGCTGTGATAAAGGCAAGGGGGTTTTATTCATGAAACTCGTACATAAACTTTCACATCCTATAAATTGCACTTTCAGTGAATATTGTTACACAGTCAGTTACATTTGTTTTAAGCATTTCTTTTTGACAAAATGTTGAAATTTTGGTTTATTATTATTATTCTTTAATCTGAGCGTGGGCCCAAACGTCTGGCCTGTTGTGTGCTTTGAGTGATTGTGAGCAGCTTTTCCCCTTTCAGTCAGTTTCCCTCATGACACACACTCTGACTCTGCTGTGGGTGTGTGAAGTTTCCACAGCGATGAATCGTCTCTTCCTTAAGTGTCTTTGTGACCTTGGAGTGTGGCCTGTGCCCTGTTGTGTACACTGAGTGTGTGGTTCTGAGGTGGAAGAGGGAGATGTGTAGCAGCTGTGTGTGTGTGTGTGTGTGTGTGTGTGTGTGTGTGTGTGTGTGTAATAAGGCAGCTGGTCTCATTTCCGTTTGCGTTCATACACACACGTGTGTCCACATCAGAGGACTTCCTGACGGCAGTACCTCAGACCCTCCGCTCGAGTCGAACATCTTATGTAGCAGGTCTTGGTGAAAAAACATGATTATACATATCCAATATAATTCTGATAACAGCGACACACTTTTGAGGTACATTATCTGTCCAAAAGTATCCAGATGAACCCAACTACCCCCACTTCAGACACACGAATAATCACAAACTGACCAATGGAGTGGAATGCTTTGGAGCCTTTGGGCAGATCAATACTGAAATATCAGTACAGACAGACAGTTCCCCTGGTAACAAGTGTAAACTAGTTACACTACTGTGTAACTACTGTGAGAAATTGCTAACTTTATTTCCGACACATATGGACAAAAACAGGGGGGTCGAGAAAAAAAAACCAGCTTAGAGAATCAGCACAAAACCTACTGGCTAACTTAACCTGAAATGTTAAGATATGGAATCAAATCAGCTAACTGATTTATCTTACACCTTGCGGGCTAACTAGCAGCACTGAAATAAGCATTCATGGGCTGGTTGGTTTTAAATAATCCAAAACAGTTTTCAGAACTAACCTGAGCTTTAGTGTCTTAAATGCTGTTTACGAGGCTTTTGTGTTTTAGTGCAGCAGGACTGATTTGTTGCATTTGCAGCAGCAGTTACAACACAATGCTCACTCAGAGATTCTCTCTCCTTTATACACTGATAAGGCAATTCACCCCCCACTCTCTCTCTCCATGGATTATGGAAGCAACTAGACCACAAACATTGAATCTTTATACGGTCAATAATACTGATCAAAATGATAAGCTGTATACCACCACCATAGGGTTGTGTCTGAGTTGGAACCATGCAAATTGTTTCCAAACAGCCTCATAGGTGAAGCGTCTATCAGTGTTAGAGTCAGAAACACCTCCAAGATGGTTTATTAACGATCTACTCCACACTAAATTGGTGTGCGGAATACGCTGGAGTGTTGTATTGTCCTGCACAATAAACAATAGCTGGCTTTAGAACATGTCCGGAAAAGAGCCCCAACATCACACCAAAGTCAGATTCAGTTCACTTCCTTCCTGCACGGCAGCCAAGACGACAAAGAGCTCTGTTAAACTCATAAACGACATGTTTGACCTCAGTCATGCTTTGAATATCTCTCTTCCACAGAAAAGAAGAGAAACGTCTGGCAAGGGCCTCAGGAGTCAAAATCCCAAACAAATCAAAAGAATCGAAAGAACAAATAGATTTAGAAACAGTACAACACCACAGTAATCACACTTTAATGTAAATTGTAAATATTTATGACCATGTTTGAAAGCTGTAGTATTTTAGTATCTCTACTATTTCTACTATGTCCTTAATTCTTAAGTTTTTATATTTAAACTTTGTTGTATGAAAGGACAGTGTACTGTTTACCAGGTGCCTCTTCTGCTCGATTCAGTATTGTCAATAAAATAAATATTGAACTAAAGAGAATTGCTTCTTACAATATTTTTTGTTTGTTAAGACACACAGTGACCTACGTGTGAATCATTCAAGAAGAACAAAGCACATCTAACTTAAGGCCTGAACCAGTGAAGAAACAGGAGCAGATTCCAGAAGATCAGGTGGTGATCAGTATACTTGTGGTGCTGAATGCTGAGTGGTTGGAACACCTTTATCCAGGCTCCTTGTATCTTGAGGCACTGTCTCAGTAAAACATTTGTTCACATTTATTTCATTTAATTGACACAATGTGCCAAAAATAAGAGTCTGATAGACAGAAAATAGTATTTTTTGCATCAACAGGGCGATTCAAAGCAAAATATGATGCAATGAGGGGCTAAAGACTTTTGCACAGCACTCTCATTAACAGGCACTGAAGAACGTGCATGCATGCACCACACACACACACACACACACACACAGACTTAAGCAAGTCAAACAGAGGGAGCGAATGATGAAAACTCCCTTAATCACACAGGTTATCACACAGGTTAAGAAAAGTCCCGTTTTCACACCCATGCGCTTCAACCACCAACAAAACTACAGAACAGGCTGCTTGAGCCCAACCCAGCCAGTGTGTGTGTGTGTGTGTTTCATTTAATCTCCTCAATAGACAGTTTGACAGGCAGACAACAGTATTTTTTTCACCAACAAGGAGACTGAAAGCAAAATGTAAACAAATGAGAAGGATCAAGACTTGTGCACAGTACTGGAAATCTTAAGATATTTTAACATGCTATTTTTATCAGAATAACTGACCCTCTATGAAGTCGGCAGGGCTGTAGACCTTGCTGGCGATCCTGTCTCCGCTCAGGCTTGGCGCATTGAGGGTCTGCAGGGCGCTCTCCAGCACCTCGCTGATCTCGTCCCGCCGGTCCTTCCTCACCGGTTTCTCCTCTGGGTGCCGCGTCAGCCCCATCTCCAACTGGTACACACGCTGCAGCGTGAAACTCTCAAACGGCACCACTGAGTATTCACTCGGCAGCCGCACACCCGAATGCACCTCAGCTCGGGACAGCTGACCACGCAGGAACTCCTGAAATAAAACACGTGAACACATTTTTAATCAAGTGCTGAATATATCCTGAGCAATCAAACAATAACAGTAACTACCTCAGTTAGCAGGGTTACACTCATTTTCACTCTGCAGAGTTAGCTAGTGCTAGCTAATTTACCAGAGTTAGCTATTTTCAGTTAGCAGAGTTAAATAGTGCAAACGAATTCACCAGAGTTAGCTAGTGCTAACTATTTTCAGTAAGCACAGTTAACTGGCACTCATTTTCCAAAAGCAGAGTACGATTTTTTCAGTTCTGTTAAAGTCAGCTCTTCTTAGTCTGTAATCGCCCTTTCCACCCTCCCCCACCCTCACACACACCCCTTCCTTCCACCCCAACACTTACATACACACCCCTTCCACAAATCCCCCACTCACACACACCCCTTCCACCCACCCTCACATTCAAACCCCTTCCACCCACCCCACCCTCACACACACC
>JBBPCX010069951.1:0-10986 GCA_037974365.1 Hydrocynus forskahlii | reverse complement strand
GAGGAGGTGAAGAACAATCAGGATCTTCTCTGTGAGCCAGACTGGACCTCCATGTCTGGACGATGATGGAGCTCCTCCATAAAGTCCTGCACTCCTGAGACACACCTTGAACTTCTGCAGGTGAAAGTGTTTCCAAAGAGTCTGGGTGTTCCTGCCTTTTACTGATTCTTCTTTCATTCACCTTCTCCCATCATTTATTCTCATTTCACCTCAAATAATTTACCTTCAGTCGCTGCCTGCACTTCTCTTCTCAGTAATCAATCAAGCAACTAATCAATCAATCAGTCAGACAATCAGTAACTGAAACAAAAATCCATTAATCAATGAAGAGAAACAGAGTTCAGGGTCTGATGAAGATCTTCAGGAAGATCATGTGGAGAATTCAGTCTTCAACAGTCTTTAAAGGCAGCGTCTTGTGCATTAAGATTAATGTGTGAAATTCATAGTAAACAGTAAATACTGGAGAAATATTGCTACTGCAGGAGCTGCGATAAAGAGAGTGACTTCCTTAAAACTCACTACAAATCCTAATCTTCACTCAGGAGCCTTTCCTGCAGTTTAAGATCTATTTCTTCAAACTATCAGACCATTTGATTTGAATGTTGCTGCCCCAATGAAATTAGTATAAATCACATTTATTAAAGACAAAGACGAGCTGATTTTTGCCAGAAGTTTTCAATAATGACCAGAATGAAGTGACAGACTGCAAAGAAAGTGTTGGAACCATAATTTGCTAAATATGAAATATTCTATAAATAAATATTCTATTTAATTATCCAAAAGCATGGACACAGTAAGTGTTTTTAAGAAATATTAACCAAATAAAATGATAACTGAGAGTTGTAGTAGCTATTAAATAAGTCTGATTAACAAGTATAACATTATATGTAGTAAGTAATGAACCTTTAATATATTCACAAGTTCACTTTCATTTTTCAGTATCTCTAACTTTTATAAACTCCTAATACTCTGCTACAGTATTTATAATCATTTAAAGTCCTGCACCAAGCCAGTAGGAACTTCCCACTTATGGCAGAATAGATCTCTCCTACTTCACTGACTTAAAAAAAAATTGAACTGCTGGATTGAGGCTTTTATGCCCTTTACAAATCCAGAACCCTTTATTTAGCTGGTTTGTAGTTATTTTTATATTACAGTGTATTAGTGTATCCATGCTGTCTGACTTTTATATAAAATTCCTCTTATCCTCAGTTACACCTCCCACCTGCCAAGTAGGGGCTACAACCTTCAGGTTGTTGTTCAAACGTTCAGAGAAAATGAACAAATACCATTTTAAATATACAAAGGAGAAAAGGCTACTTTACTGTGCTGGGAAAAGTGAGAGAAGTTGGAGGTGGAGGTGAAAACCCAAACCAGACAAATTTTTAGAAAATGAGGACAAATATTTCAAGCTTATAAAGTCAGAGAGTAAATTCTGGATTTTAAATCTTCAGTAATTACCTCCGAGTCTTTTCTTCAGACGCTGTATTTCTTCCTCTCTTCTAAAACTGATCACTGATCAAAGTTTAATTTTTACCTTAAACCGGTTTGACCTGCATTAGGTTTCACCACCCAAAGACCTGTGAGACTGGAGTGATGAGCTATTTGACCAATCACAGAGCTCCGTTCAGTCACATGACTGATGAGCTGGAATAGGAAATCAGCAAGACTGAACCTGCCACTCTTTTAACTCTGATCCCCGATTCACACACACACACACACACACACACTTACATAAACACACACACACACACACACACACAGCGCCTCGTCTTTGAATTCCCTGTGCAGTTCAAACCTCAGTTTTGTATTCATCAGAACCATAAACCCGCTGATGAGTGAAACACTGAACTGCCGAATCTCGCCCACATTCCTGAGCCGCACTGAATAAAAGTAACATCTGTCCGTTTATTTTAAAGACACGTCAAAGCCTTCTTTCTTTTAACTGATCTAGCACATCTGTTCATGTTCCTCAAAACAAACTTAAACAAGCAGATCATGTGTCTTATTTACATTCATCATCTATTACTGAATTTCTGTTTGAACATAATACATGCACATAACTGTTGTCCTGTTCTGTCCTTCTACAGTAAATCACCGTTTTTATAAACATTAAAGTGCAATATAGACCTAGTTACAACAGCAATCACAAAATTTTACAGATTTCTGCATTATTCTGGAATACAGTCCCTGAACGAACTTCTGAGATTGTGACTGCACAACAGATAAGAAAAAATAGGGGACGGAGAAATTCGAAGATTTTGTTTTTGTCCCAATGTAACAGCCAAAGTATTTATATTTTATCTCCATAGAAATTACATAACTTGAGTGGAACCTAATAATGAAATCATCACTGTCTGTGTCTGTTTCTATTTTAGCTGTTTTAACTGAATCAGATTGACACTAAGCATTACCAATTTACCAATATCAAAATAAAATAACACATATGACTATGAAGTATGATTAAAGGGAACATATTATGCAAAACTTTCTGCATCCTTTTGTATTTCCATTTGTGTCTCTACTGCTCCTGTAAACACTCCAAGCGCAAAAAAAAACATCCATCCGTTTTCTGAGAGTCAGTCGAAAGATTTTGGTGTCAGGAATCATGAACTTCTATGAGCCGTTCCGACGCTCCCCTATTGTGGGAAATTTGCATAGAACCGCCCTCACCTGTCGAGCCCCACCCACTAGATTAATTGAAGATCCTCCATTTTTGTCTGCTGGTTTTACAAGCACGCATATATGGAACGCGATTGGGGCCAAAACGTCTACTTTGGCCTCTGTGTTAAAACGTCGAATTTTTACGTGTTAACACGTAAATAATTAATGTCGCAACATGTACATTTTTTAGTGTTAACACGCCGAATGTCTTAACATGTCATAAAACTACATGCTAACACGTCAAATTTTAACGTCTTAAGGCCTATGTACCTTTAATGCAGCTACTCTGTTGGTTGGCATCAACGAACACACCCCCTTTGACGTATGGGGCTAAGTATGCAAGTAGTTCCCTGTATGCTGTAGTCATGTGGCTGTTACGTTGTAATCACATGGACTCTACGTTAAGGTCATGTCAGTCTTACCTGTAATTACATTTAGGCTAGGTATGCATTAGGTGTCTTAAACGTAGCTGTGACGTTGTATTCGGCACAGTCCATTTGTTGTAGGAGGGAATCGCGGGATTATTGAAACTGGCACAGCAGAGGAAAGGAGAGGGGAAATAGCGTCTAGAACGTTTTGTTATTGTGTTGCAGTATTAAACTATTTTAAAATGCAAAATACACTGTTTACTGTTTTCCCACGTATTTTAAACAACTATAATAGTAATAAAAAAGAAATGTAATCGTAATAGTTTCACTGCAGGATCCGCTCTTGTAAAGGGACTACTCTACACTGCCATCTAGTGACAGAGGAACATTTTTCTCTTCTTACAATGACTGTCTGCAGGGCTTCCCCTCAAAAACTGATAAAGTGGTAGCGCCCAATTTTATACACCTTAAGACTTAAAATTCCACGTGTTAACATGTAGTTTTATGACCTGTTAAGACGTTCGGACGTGTTAATGCGTAAAAATTGTAAGTGTTAAGATGTTAATTATTTATGTGTTAACACAGATGTCAAAGTAGACGTTTTGGCCCCAATTGCGTTCCATACGCACATGACGGGAGCGCTACAGCTACAGGCCAAGGCAAGTCACTCATGAAGTGTTGTGTTCATCTCGCTCTGGGTCCGACTCGGGTCCAACATATAGGGCTGATAGCGCCTCTGTTTTCTGACATTTTCACGCGCAGCGTAGGCATGGGATGGGTGGGGCGTGGCCAGCAACAGCTTATTTGCATAAAAGTGACAGAGCCCTTTAACGGCTCATTTTGAAAGAGATTGAAACTGTCAGGAATAGAGCTTTTTTTGTGCAGAGAACTTCATGAACATGTTTTGTAGCCCTTAGACCTGTTATAACTAAAGTGAGTTTTGCATAATATGTCCCCTTTAACACTTTTAAATAAATATTGCAAAACGCCATTGTTTTATCAAAAAATAAGTATACTTATTTTCTGTAGAACCATTAAGTCGAAAACAGCTCCGTCATCATCATCAGACAGAGAGAGGATTCACTCTCAGTGTAAATATAGTATTTTTACCACAGTGTGGAAAATCAGCTTTCTGGGACACATGGGTTTTTGTCCCCATTTGTTTTTGGCTTTGTATATTAATTTAAACCGTAACAATAATATATAAAAATATATAATACATGGATTAATTGTACTTTGAAAGGCATTACATTTTGGAAAGTTAAAGTTAATCCAATTTAAACATGCTGAAGGTTTGGTGTAACTGTGTTATTAGAACACTGATTTAATCCAAGTTTCAGAGTAATCCCTGTTGGGGAAACCCTTAGTGTTCATATATTTACATTTACAGGATTTAGCAGAAGCATTTATCCAAAGCGACTTCCATTCCCTAACTAGAGGGGACAGTCTCCCTGGAGCAACTTGGGGTTAAGGGTCTTGCTCAGGAAACCAGTGGTGGTGTGCTGAAGGTAGGTTTTGAACCCATGACCTCTTGGTTCAGAAGCAAGTATCCTACCCACTAGGCCACCACCACCCCCCCCATGTATGAACCATACAGACCGGAGTGAAAGGCACCCTCTTCTTCTTCCTCTTCCTGATTAGAGGTCTCCACAGTGAATCAGCCGTCTCCATTTTCCTCTGTCCTCTGGATCTTCCTCTCTCCCACCAGCTGCCTGCATGTCCTCCCTCACCACAACTATAAACCTCCTACCAGCCTTCCTCTTCTCCTCTTCTCCTCTCCTCTTCCCTGCAGCTCCATCCTCCTCCCAACACACTCAGAGTCTTTTTTATTTTAGTTTTTTTTTTGTATTTCACAGTGATTTATCCCCAGAGTATTGCACAGTTGTAAAAATGATTGCACAAAAGAATAATTTGTTAATGCAACGGCCCTGGCATACGTGCTGTTTCTCAATCTGTTTGTTTTGGCTTTTATTGCCCTATAGCGCCTACCTGAGGGTAACAGCTGGAACAGGTGTACACTTTCAATGGAGCACCTGTAGAAGGACACTAGCAGCTCCTTGGCTAAGGCATTGTATATATATATATATATATATATATATATGTAGGGACATTTTAGCTCAATATTTAATATTGTCCACAACTGACCATCTCAGAATCGAAACATTTTGTGGCATGAGTTACAGAGTCAAAATAGCACTGTCACGGTACCAGTCTGCGACCGCTAGAGCTCACTGTGGGACTATGGACGGGCCTCCTCCACTCTCAGCTGGCTAGAGTTAACCCTGATTACGTTTGTCTGTTTATAAGGGAGTAGCTTTAACAGACCGCTAGGTGGAGCTGTTTCGCCGCTTTTCCTAACCGTCACCAGGCGGTCTTCTTACTGTTTGTCCGTCCACAGATGCCATAGTTTCTATCTTTGCCCGCGTAGGAGGCCATGTTCTTTGTAGTTTTTCTGTGTACTCTGGAAGGTAAGCAGCTTTAATGGCGAGCTAAAGTCACAATCAACTATTATTAGAACTAAGGCCACCTAACCTGAAAATATATTTATGTGTTATGTTTGTGAAAGTGTTATTCAAATGTGATGTTTGAATCCCTCTCTAAACTTTCTGCTTTTTTTCCTCTTTGTCTAGTCATATGTAATCCAGAAAGAACTGTGTAATGTTGAATATTTAATTATGCCATAAAAGGCATTTAATTTGTGCAAGGACCTTTGTAGGACAGACACTCCCTGAAAAGGTAAGCACAATACAAAAAAAAAACCCGTAGATTACGTACCATCTCATGTTCAATCGGAGTAGGATCCTGCGTCGACGTTGGATGCGACGTCATTTCCACGTAGGGTGTTGTAGGGGTACACAAATACAAATAATATAACGAGGAAATTAATTGTAAATAAAAACCGGTAGATATTTTGGTGGTCTGGAGAATCGCAATCAAATGTTTGTGCGTCACGTCCGCTAAGTGCAAAACGTCAAGTGCGCGATTTCGGACAGCACTCACCCACAGCAGTGTGCGCTACAGGAGGAAGTGCGCAGTACGCACCACGTCTACATTCCAGTGCACTGACCCAAGTGCGCGATTTCGGACACACTCTCAGTCTTCAGTCAGAAACTCTCCGGACTGTGTCTGTACACCAACTTCGGACCTTCAGTCCAACTAAAGTCTCTTAAAACAATCTGCCCTCCTTACTCCCGAACATTTTCTTCATATTATTCCAGTCTGGGTGCACACACACACTCACTCACTCCACCATCAGAGCTTTAACACACACACACACACACACACACACACACACACACTGCACAACAGTTCATTCTGAGTCGCACGTCAAGTCCATCGTTTTTTAAACGAGTGGTCGTTGGAAAGATGTCACCGAATCATATCTAACTGTGGAAGTTTCACATTTAGAGTGCGAGATATATCTTTCACATTTAACCTTTAGCTTTAAGATCATTTAAGGCAAATCCTCCGTGTTGGTGAGGGAATATCACAGCATGCAGTCCCGCCCCCTGCTAAGTAACAGCCAATTGTAATCACGGGGCATGGCCAATTAGCATATCTTCTAAACGTTTAGAGCTCAAAAATCCCACATTTAGAGTCGCCATTTGTTTTTTTTTGTTTTGTTTTTTCCCTCTTTTCAATTGCATTTTGTGGGAATAGTGAGACAAACAATTTACAAAGATACACAGACATATCCAAAACCAACAAACAATCACACAGATATCAATAAATGATAAATAAATACAAAAAAAAAAAGTAATAAAAAATTAACATTTGACAGCACTTGCACAAAGACGGAAATAATAGCCCAAAATTTTAGAACAGTTAAGGTAAATATACAATCTCCCTAAGATCTCCAGGCCAAACCCATCAAGGAAGAAGTTAATTTTCATGTCTTATCTAAACCAAGATATTTAAGAAAAGGGTCCCATAGTTTAAAGAATTTATATGGCTTTTCCCTTATAGCAGAGGAGAAGGCTTTGTTAGGAATCAGTCCTGTTGCTATTCCGACCCACTGTGGCACTGAAGGGCTTTTGTCAGACACCAGTCGCAATAGGATGCAGGATGCATTTACGAGCACAGTGCAAAAGGATCTGTAGGAAAGAAGTCTCCCTAAACTCTCCCTAGCAAATTCTGGGTCCTAATTGCAATAAACAACCAAATATTTTTGAAAGTTCCAAAAGGACATTTGACCAAAATGACTGAATCTTTACACAACTCCAAAAGCAGTGAATAAGGGATCCTTCAGAGTTTTTACATTTGTTGCATTGCTCTGATAGGTGGGGATTTCTTAGAACTGGTGTTATGGGTAAAAGATGTAGAATCTTGTATTGCATTTTCCAAGCTAAATAAGCTACAAGCTAAATAAGAGGGCATCTCACACGTCTTCTTCCAGTCAGCCACCTGAGTTCTCTCACCAACATGTGCTTCCCATAAAGTCTTTACTTTATCTGCATTATCTAAATTATGGCTAGCAACAGAACTGTAGAACCTTCTGCATGCAGTCAAATATGCATGAAAATATGCTTCTTATGTATATTAAATGTTTTGGTAACTTGATCAGATCATCAATTTACCTCCCTCAAACACATATCCCACGACACAAACACCTTTTTCCTTCCATAATCCTGGGGGAAAGTCCGGGTTGTTGTGCAGTGGAGTCCACCATGATAAGGCGTTATTGTGGCCTTCAATTTTACGTACTTGCCTACAAAGAGCAACCATGCTTTGGAGTATTATATTATCCTTAATCAAATCCGATACATTTTTAGCAGAAATAAATAAGAGATTACGAAGAGGAATTGATCCAAGGGCTGCGGCTTCAGAGCTGAGCCAGGTAGAGTGTGGATCATCCAAAAACCATTCCAAAATGAATCTAAGCTGAGCAGCAAATTGGTATAATCCAAAGGAAGGGGCAGTGAGACCACCAGCCTTACTGGATTGTGACAGATAACTATATCTAAGCCTGGCTTTTTTTCCCTTTCCATATAAATGAAATATTAGTGTTATGTATCTGACTAAGAGCTTTACAGCATAGCAAAAATGGTACCATTTGAAACTGATATAGCAAGCAAGGAGGTAGGTTCAATCTGATGAGATGAATACAGCCCATCAATGATAATGGTAAGTTACGCCATCTATTAAGGTCATTCCTTATCGAATAAATAAGTGGGTCAAAGTTCAGTTTATATAAGTTATCTAATTTTGGGGGAATTTTTATTCAAGTATGTAAAACCCCTAGGCGACCACCTGAAGGGTTGGGAGATAGAGGGGTCCAGACCTTGAGGGTTTCCTAAAACCATAGCTTCGGACTTTACAAAATTTATTTTATAACCTGGAAAAACAGTAAAATCAGTAATTAAAAAAACCCTCCTAAATCAGTAATTAATTCTACAAGTTTGAGAATGGAAGTGCTTGGAGAGTCTAAATAGACAAGAATATCATCAGCGTACAAAGAAATCTTATGGTCTGTTTGGCCTATTCTAATTCCAGCAATAGTCAAATCTTCTCTAATTGCTGTCGCCAAGGACCCAATGGCCAGAGCAAACAGCAGTGCAGACATGGGGCATCCTGGTCTAGTTCCTCTAAAAAGCCTAAACCTAGAGGATCTGATACCATTGGTAATCACACAAATGCTTTTTCAGCATCTAAAGATACGACCAGATATCCATTCTGGGATTGAGTAGTATGCTGGATAATATTAGGAGTCGCCATTTGTAAAATGGGCAACATTTAGATTTGGAGCGCAACATTTAGTTTTTTTAACACATTTAGCTTTAATTTTGTGAAAATTACATTAAATGATGAAAAAACGACACTAAATTTGTTCAGCTGTTTTTACAAACGGCGCTCCATAGACTTGGACGTGGGACTAAAGACTTGAGACTTGACAATGCCACTCAAAGACTTAAGACTTGACTTGGACTCGAGCAGAAAGACTTGAGACTGGACTTGGGCTTGGTAAAAATGACTTGTGAACATCTCTGGCAACAGCGCGGCAAAACGTTACCCATCCTTTTATTAACTGCACAAGCAGTGCTGGCCATTAGCTGCTAGCTAACTGGGTAAGTGTGTCATGGGTCTGTAACTCTCCACCGTTTTAGGGAACATATTTCGTTTTAACCTCCTGAGACCCGGCCCATTCATTTATGTCCTTTATAATGGACATTTTGTTCATCTGTATCTTTCTTAAGTATTTGGAGTTACCCCATCAAGCCCTATAGTATTCTGTAGAGGACATCCTGTGCTTTCCAGTGATGTGTGTCACGTGATGGGTTTGCATGCTGGGAGGAAGGACTGCAATGGCAAGACATACATGAGGTGCACTAAAAGCAAAACGTTCCTCTGCAGAACCAAAAATTGCTACCAGGACTATCACACCTAAAACATTCAGAGGATGTTCTATGACTTATAATTCACTGTTGAACTAAGATACTAACTAAGATGTTTAATGTGTTCTTGGGTTAATATCACTTTTTTTATTTTCTAAATTCAGTTCTATTTTCACACGGAAATCGTCCTGTTGTCCTCTACAGTGGACATGCTGGGAAATTAAAATAAAAATATATTAAAAGAAATTTCAATTGTGAGGTTTTTTTTTTTTTAGGCCAAAATAGATAGAAAATCGCACAAAAAAAGAAATTGTAAGACACTTTTTTTTCTTTGGTTCTATTAAAGTAAGTCACAGGGCTTTTCCCTGCCTTTCTGGAGGGATTATATTTCACTAAAAATATCTAATATGCATATCCACATAATTATGGATTATTATAATTACGATATTTAAAAAAAAACCCACTGTATTTTAAAGAAAATACATTAAGAAACAGATTATATTAGATTTATATTTCAAATATGACAAAATACTGATTTTACAGCAGCAAAATTATTTTAACACTACAGTTTAAACATTTAAGAAGCTTTCTGCCTTGCACAGAGTGGAGAGTCAAACAAACTGAATCATAAATACATTATTTTTAAATTTATTTTTTTTATTCTTATTGCTTTATTATAGCACTAGAAGTAAATAATAAGGGAAGGATTCTGGATCAGCACCATGATGCAAACTTGTGGCTCTAGTATATACAGTATTCTGGCAGCGACCCCTCAACAGCAGCGTTGAGTCTCATCCGGTAAAACAGGCTACGTTTGCTTTGCACTGTTCCCACCTGATGACAGTGATATAGTACGATGCGATTCCATATTAGACTCTTGGTGAAAGTGGGTTGTTGTTATTCAGCCTGGTTCTGTGTGGCCCCTTTTTAACTTTGAGCACCCGCCCCTTCAAACATCTCGGCATGGCACTGGTGCTCTTGGAACGTAACTCCCACGAAAAGTGGGACCCCTATGTGCTATAGACTATAGTGTACGCTGTACACTCTACTTACTGGTTTTGGTTGCATCAGTCTGCGTCTCCCAATTAATTGGTGTGTTTCCCCTACAGCTCCGCACCGCCCAGCCGGCAAAACTGCTCTGCCATCAAGGGTGAGCACTGGTTAATGGTCATCACGTGACTGATGCAAGCCAGACCATTTTATTTAGGAAAATTATGATTAATAGATAAACAGTGAACAGAAACAAGGAAAAGTCTCTTTTTTCCATGGCTGTATATACATCTATTTCTGTATTTTTAAAATGAACTTATTTATATAAGTATATATAATACATGAGAAACAGTTCAGAAGAAATCCAGTCCAGCTCCTCCCACAATGCCGTTCACCTGATCTAGTCCAGAGTGGAGCTCCGTCAGGAGGACCTGTGACTCTGCTCCACCTCCTCACCTCACATTTATTTATAGATTTCATTCACTTCTGTATGAGATCACCAGTACACTGAAGTCTAACCTGTGGAGTAACTGCAGTATAATCTGTATATTCTCTAAAGTTCTGTAGAAGGTAGAAGTTTCCTTTCTGACTGAAGCTGTGTGAGAAGGTGAAACTGAATCAGGGAGAAGAAA
>JBBPCX010069950.1:0-10987 GCA_037974365.1 Hydrocynus forskahlii | reverse complement strand
GTACACACACAGACACACACTTGACCCCAAAGGAAATTGCGTGAATCCTATGCATTTAGCCTGTTCACGTGACTGAATTAGGCAGATCATCACTAATGGACATAGTTGTTTTCTGTTTTCTGGTGAAACAGAAAAAGACTTTCGCCAACATGCTGCCAAGTAGTAGACAATTCTCCATGATCTCACCACACAGAAATGTCCTTCACAAAGACTAAAGAACCCAAACTATTAAAACAGGCCATTATCTCTCCTCATCCAAACTTTATAGGCATTTTAGCAGGTTCTACTATTGCAAAATCCCTTTTGTCCATCAGACTGTCAGATGGTGATCACTCCAACTTGGCAGTGTGCCTTACACCCCTCCAGCTGATGCTTGGCATTGCACATGGTGATCTTAGGGTGTATTCACAGCTACCTTAATTTGTGGGGATCAATCAAATCTTCTCTTTAGTCAGATTTCTTCCGACATCCGTGTGAACACTCCACTCAGACTCAAATGCATACTAAACGTTTAACTTATTCTTCACCGACGGTGTTCTCTCAGCATGACTCGTTGCTAATAAAGGCAGACAAGCAATACATTAATGGCAAAGAAATGTGTTTGACTTCAGCACATGGACTGTGAAACATCAGCACTCTGACATTCGATAAAAGAAGCAAAGCACAAGTAAGGGTTATTTGTGTTGCTTCGCTCTAATGGAGGTGAACACAAAAGCAGCAGATCACTTACTTATCTCTGCCAAATTTCTGATCAGTCAACACATACACATGCATGTAATTTGGGATACTTTAGCCACTGCAATGTCAAACTAACCAGTTAGCCAACTAACTAGGTGTGAAAACAGTGACTGCTTAGATGCTATGGTTGTCATGGAGCAGCACTTACAGTTGATTGTGGCAGCTCTAACTAATCTGATGAAAGATGCATCTTAGATCAGTGACATGTTGAGTTAAGGTCTTCAGTATGACCCATTCTACTATGAGTGTTTGCCAATGGAAATTCTATGGGTTGTTTTACCATTCCATGGTACCATTACCATAAAATGCTTAAACTTACTAAACGTTGTCCCCACATAACACTGGCCATGTAGTTCATCTGGTAACTGAATGGGTTACCACATAAAACAGCTTCATTAAAATCATACAAAAGCATGCAACAGTGGGCTGGAGGGGGAATGTGATTTACATTCTCTGTGGTTTGACCGAGTATGGCCAAATACTATATGTGGAATTTAGAGTTGCTGCTTTTTCAAAATAATCAAGATAATCTGTGAAAGAATCCCTCTCCTGTGTAATAACTACCCATTTCCTTTTAAATAAATGTATAATTCAATATTTCCCTGAATCTCCCATGTATCAGACCATTATTAAGTTACAAATAAACCTCCTGTGTCAGTGTTTCCTGGGAACTACTGCCTTACACTAAAAAATGGCTCACAATCCTACTTAGCTTGTCCTAAAGGAAATCTTTCACACTTTTGTAAATGTGAATCACAAAGAAAACACATTTAGGTTTTATGGATTCAAGCTGTTCTTTAAAACAATCTGAAGCACCCAGCAATGCATCTACCTTTCAAATCCCACATTTTATGATTATAATGCACAAAGCATAAAATATATAAATATAAAAACAATCCACGGAAAAACTAAACTGGAGCTTGAAGCAATAAGCATATTAATATCACAGTGTACCATTACAGCCAATGTAACACCCCAAACTAGGCCCTTTTACGTTCTCTTAACTCTTTCTGCAGTTGTACCAGGGAACATGCTGGTAACTGCTGCATCAAAATCTGCATCAAGAACTGCTTCACTGGCATTAAACAGGCATCCACGGTTAAGAAATGAAGTTACTGGTCAACATATAAACGCAAAAACATTATCCGCCATGGTGGCTGATGTTTCTATCATACGCCGCATCATGCAAGCCTAAAGAATCTCCACATGGTTCACTGTCTAGGACTCAAAAGAAACGAATCCATTACATTTTGTCAGAACAAATAAGGCAGTGATTTCACAACACAGTTCCGCTCCGCATAAGATCTAACTGTCTGTTACACTGGGAAAGGGAAAAGTGTTTTGCAGCATCCCTAACCAATGCACAGCATCCCACCCACCACTAGCTGGCACATTGCCAACTAATGCAAACGTGTTCAAACAGACGTCTTACAAATGGGCACCATACACGTTCAAATCTGGAATCCATGTTTGTGTTCAGACAAATGATAGCTACAGCAACAGATCAGTAAACACGGTCTCTCTATTTCCACACAGTTGGAGGGCAAGTGGTCAAGGCCTCAGAGAGACACACAGACACACACACAGGCCCAAGATGAATCTCGAAGCAAGTGTTGCTTTAGGATCAGATCCCCTTTCAAAATAGAGCCGCATTCATCATGATACCGACGGCAAGAACTTATCCGAAATCAATTTGAAGCATGCAGCTGAAACTGCGCCAGTATCCTGAGGGGGATCTCAGCTGCCAGACCCAGAGAAAGACAAGTCTTCAATGGGGAATGAGGAATCTCCACTGCTCAGTGCCTTAGAGGCAGACAAATGTCTCCGAGACGGAAAGTATAAAGGTGCCCAGCGTCTACCATAAAGTGGAACAACGTCCTTTTTTTTGGATGCTGCCTCCAGGAATCGACACAAGCAATGGACTGAGTATAGGTCATACTATGTAATACTATTCAAAATTCATAAAATCATCTTGTATGGTAGTGGTAGTGTCACCAATCTGCCTTTCTTATCTTCAGAGAATCCTGCAGGTTTTGTGACCAAGAACAACCTACTTTGACAGGAAGGGGCAATTTGACCAACATACAAATTAACCCTGGGCAGACATTTTTTTTGGTCCAACATTTAGAGGCAGAGGTTTGTTAAACAGACTTCAAACTAAACTCTTGAAAAACTTAGACTTGATGCCACAAATCTTAAATCTTTCCATTCAAAAACAGGGAGTCACAAATTAGTTACTTTTTATGTAGGCTTCTATTTGTTCCTTAAAAGGAAAAAAAAATGTTAGTAATTTGAGTTGTTCGTTTTTTTTTTTTATATATACACACACACCGGTGACCTGTTGTGTTTCTCTGCCTTTCACTATGAGCGCTAGGACAAGCTTGGATAATTTTATATATTGAAAGAATGATTCTTTTTATTTCATGTTTAGTCGACCACAATATTACTCAAAATGCCCATATGTTAACACCAAAGACACCAAGAACTTCCTCTATAAGCTTCTACCAGTATTAGGTAAGATTTTATAAAGTGTTACTTAAACTGGTCTTCGCCATCATGCTAGGTAAATTAAACTACGGTTTTATCTCTCTTGCATATGAACATGTGCTTATTCCATTTTCTAAGAGTCAGATGATGTAGCTGAGGTTAATAACAGTCACTGTTGACTGGGCCAGTCAGTCTGATTCATTCATCCACCGACACTCCATCTGAAACAAATATTTTATTTAAACCACAATCATTTGTGCCACCGTAGCAGCTCGAAGCTTATAAACCGTAGCAGGTGAAGAAAAGATAATATAGGGCATGTTCATATACAGACCACTCATGCAGAGTTTGTTGAGTCCCAGACGAATGCAGCTCTCAATCATCCCATCTGCATATAACTGCGCTGATTGTGTGGTCAGTGAAAAGGTTTGGCTATTTTTAGAGAGCACAGAAACGGCTGTAGACTTAAGGAATATTGGCCTTAAAAGCTTACAGCACAGCACCACCAAAGGGGTCCACGACTCCTTCCCTGGGATGGAGATGCAGGTCACTGTGTACTGGCAAACAACAATTCACGCATAACCCAGAGGTAACGGTGAGAATGATTCAGAACATTGAAATGTTTGAGACTTTGCATAGTACAGCTGGTGTGCCTGAACATGCCAGGCTGATCTTTAAAACATGTCCACAGAAAATCTGTGACTCAGCTTCCCGCGGACACTGCTTGAAGATTGGCCGCCACTTTAAGGATCGGATGTTTGAGGATGACCTATTTCCACACGTGGGGTTAAGCCATGTGAGCTTGCGTTAATCACTTTGCCAGTGCTATTACTAGACTTCAGCGAGACATCGGGTTACTTTGTTGGGGGGCACCCTTTGTTTTCCTACCTTCACACACCATGATTGTCACTACGCCAGCATGAGCTAAAAGGTGTGGTTCTGAGCACTGATTATATCCTTGCCTGTAACAGCACAGCAGCAAGCATGGAGCAGGACAGGCAAAAACGCAACTCTAGGCAAATCACTATGAATATTAAAGTAAAAACAGTGCCCAACACATCCAGGTACCACAAAAACAAGCAACAGACATTTATGATTAAATTTGATTACTTTAGATCTGTGTCCCTCTGTTGACCCAGTGCTGTACAATATATTCTTTGTTAATCATTACCACAATGGCCTTTCCAAGTAGGGCACCGCTAAAGGCAGAGATGTGCAATTTATCACACTATCAGGTTACGGAATTATTTGTTGTCCTATTTGAGGACACTGGACAATCCTGTCCTGATTAAACTGTCCCTGCTGGATCAGATTTTGCTCAAAAGCATGTCATTCTGTCTTTAATTGTGTAATATGATGCATGTAAATCGCAGCAAGTCACACTTTATCAGACATTTCTGTATTATCACTGCATTCAGTTTTAAAACAGGCTTACCTAAATTCCTGATACGCAAAAACAAATAACCAATAGTTACCTGACTGCCTGGTAATTCTTTGTTTACAGTTAATTGCTGGAACGGGAGAAGAGCAAACGTAAGCATTCCACCACTAAATAATGCCTTGCGCATTACCTGGTTTGCTCACGACACACACTGCTAGTTTAAAGTCAGACTGCCAGTTGTAGCACAGCGTCTGCCAGTGGAACTTTTGGCCATTAACAATCCGCTTGTCCCTGCCAAGAATCTCGCGCTGTCTGTGCCTGTCCAGAACCATCGATGGGTGACAGACATGCAGGGGATTGGGGGGGGGGGGTAATGGAAACCAAGTGGTCGTACACTCCTCTCACCTTTCTGCCTTCATCAGGGACGGATCTGAGTCCAAACGGATCTGTGTCCAAACGTGTGCCGAGAACAGCCTGTTCCCTCAATCAGTAATCTGTTCATCCGGCCCTTACACTGAAATGTGGAATAAGGTTCAAGACAGCTTTCTAAACCAATCCTCGTACGTTTGACCCCATTTGATGTTTAATGTCTAAATAAATTTGCTTCATATTAAATAATTTAATGGGGACAAACTGGGCGAACACAAAATTAACATGATGACATGTTTTCACAGTGTGTCCTGCACAAACTTAGGAATCTGTGTTCTTTAGGGTCAGTTTGACTCCAGGCTGTTTTAGCTGTATCAAATATAAGAAATATCACACTTGTTGGTTTTGGATGACACTAAGGGTTATATTGAATTTAATTATCTTCTCTCTGCTTTAGGGCCAAAACAATCATACCTACAACACACACTTGGGTACTTCAACCATTTTCTGAAGGTTTAAGTTGCTGGGATCAAAGTGTTTTGATGATTTTACAACTGTGTTAGGATAGGTAAGTGACTGAGCGTGTTTCACCTAACACCAAAATACGGGTTACATCACTGTCGAAGGAATGGATCGGTGTCAAAACTCGAGGACCACCTGTACAAGGTACTTATATTGGCCACCTCCATGGTGGTGTTAGATTGCAGAACCACACAGAGAGGGGGCTCCTTACAAATAGCTAATCTATTTTAGAACACCAACAGTCACAGCAAACAGGAGAAAGGTAGGTATAAGTAGTGTGAATTACATGGGGCCTGAACTGGGTATACACTATATCAACAGGGACTTGGACACTGCATTCAAATGCATAGACTCTAATATGGAGTTGGTCCCCCTTTGCAGCCATACCAGCTTCCACTCTTCTTGGAAGGCTTTACACAAGATTTTGGAGTGTTTCTGTGGGAAATTACATCCAATAGCTTTTATGAGGTCAGGCACTGAGGTTGGACGAGGAGCCCTGGCTCACAATCTCCATTCCAGTTCATCCCAAAGGTGTTGGATGGGGTTGAAGTCAGGGCTCTGTGTGGGCCAGTCAAGGTCTTCCACACCAAACTCATCCAACCATGTCTTTATGGATCTTGCTTTGTGCACTGGGGCACAGTCATGCTGGAATAGAAAAAGGCCTTCCCCAAACTGTGCCCACAAAGTTCGACACATGGCGTTGACCAAAATGTTTGGGAATGCTGAAACAGTAAGAGGTGTAGTCCAAAGCCCGGAAAACAGGTGCGTCCCAATACTTGTGTCAAGGTAGTGTATCTACAGGTCTAGCCACAGTAACACCACAGACAAGAGCAGGCTGGAGGGAGAAGGTGAGAAGTGAGAAGTTCGCTTAGATGATGTGATTCCACTGGAGTGAGGGGGGCTTCCCACAGCACGGTAAACACTGCAGGGCCTAGTTTCAGGCAACACTGTTTACACTGTGTGCGTCCCCCTCATTCAGATCACCTTATGTAACAAAGGAAACAGCATTTCCCCATATCTACAGACATGGGCCATGAAAAACAGGGACGAGGGGGTGAAAAGCGTGTCGACAGTACTGTAGGTGGACGATGAGAGGAGGGCTCTCCTAAAGAAGAAGAAGAAGAAAAAAAACACCACAGTGATCAGAGACAAGAGGAGCACAGAGGCCCAGCATAAAGAGCAGAGGCTGGAGATCCGGACAGGACCATGAAAATGTCTCTGACGTCCCCAATCATTTGGGTTTTCCTCTCGCAATCCACTCATCCAAACATGGCGCAGTTATAAAAACACGCACGATGTGGTTCCCAGTCTCACCAAAACAAAGCAAAACAAAGAGCACGCTGCCTGATGTCTCTCGCCCAGGCGTTTTCACACACCAAGGCCACTGCTGCCGTTATGTAAGACAGCTCTTTGTTAGGAAAAACCCTAAAACAACTGTACACGACCAGCCCTGAACAATAAAACCCCCAGTTCAATCATAAAACAACGGCAAAGGGGGCGTCACGCACTTTATCCTCCCTACAATGAAGCAGTGAAGGTTAAACTGACAAAAGGTCGAGGAAGATGGACCAAAACCGTTTCTTTGACAAGAAAACAGCCCAGAGACTTTAGCCAAACAGGTTTTTTAAATCAAACACCACCAGTAACGGGCCCATGGTAATAGTTGGCTGAGTCTTGAGAGTTATGTACTTTTATTGCACTGTCTCTGTTTCTAACCTTAACCCTCAATTAATAATATCAGATAAATACAACCCTGTTTGATTAAAAAAGTGCACTCATGTTCTTTGGAATCTTTGTTTTGTTTTTGTTGTTTTATAGTGAGTAATGATGGAAAGCAGACAAATCTAGAGTTGGAGACTAGGGTCCAAACATGCAAAATTAACGTCGAATAGGGTCAAAGCATGAAATATGTGTCCCGACAGGATTGCAAATATAACGGAAAATGTTTCAGACGACATACCTGGCATGTTGGTCTCCTCTGTCAGATTTCAATATAAAGAAATAAGAGTCCAGCAATAAACGCGAACCAGTAATTCCTTTACTCTCAGTAAGACCAGCGGGGCTAAGAGCTTCAGCTAAATACACTCAGGAGCAGGGTGATCACGTGGTCGGGCTTAAACAAACACCCCCGCGCATGCGCAGAAAGACCCCTCGAAATCAAAACAACGGCGGGGGAGTCACTGTTTTAATGATGGGAGACTGAGGTCCAGTTTTATCGCTTAAATCTCATATATTGGCCCATTTTCGAATGTATTTTCTGTCCAATTTACAAAAAAGCAAGGGTAGATATGGTGCTCGGTTTTTTCCTGCATTAGTTCTAAAAACAACACTGAGCTGATGGATATTTCACAAAACTACTAGGCCTATTTAGTAGAAAAACAAATAGTCTCTTATTTGAAGAACAAACGATATAACCTTATTTATGTGTTTTAAGTGTTAAACACAGGTTATGTGCAACTTTAACACTGATATTAGGGGGTATTTCATAAAAAATCTACCATTTAGCAGAGAAACAAATAGCCTCTAAATCTGAAAAGCAAAGGACATTTATGTGGTCAGGCACTGATGCTGGATGAGAAGACCTCCGTTCCAGTTCATCCCAAAGGTGTTGCAGGGCTCTGTGCGGGCCAGTCAAGCTCATCCAACCATGGACTTGGCTTTGTGCACTGAGGCACAGTCATGCTGGAATAGAAAAGGGCCTTCCCCAAAAACCACAAACCATGGCGTTGTATGAAATGTCTTGGTATGCTGCAGCATCACAGTCAGATGTGTCTATAAGAACAGTGCAACGAGCTTGTTGCTGAAGGGAGAAACAAGTAGCCTCTAAATCTAAAAAAAAAAAACAATAGATAAATCCTTTACGTGTTTCAAGGGCTCAACACAATTTATTTACAACTGTAACACTGACCTGACTGATATTTCACAAAAAACTACAATTTAGTTGAGAAACTAAACAGCCACTTGATAAAAAAACAAAAAACAAAATACATAACCTTCTTTACGTGATACTGCGTTTGCTTACCTCTGCCTATGAGCTCCAAAATAAAATCTGTGAACAGACTTGCTGGAGCACATGCAGACAAAACAGAGCTGTTCAGAATGTTGGGCTGGGTTCCTTTTTGTTGGTGTTTTGAAGTACACTAGATGGACAAAATTATTGGGACACCTGACCATTACACAAATATTTAAATACATAAGACTTTATGGAGTTGGTCCCCACTTAGCAGCTGTAATGGCTTCCATTGTTCTTGGAAGGCATTCCACAAGATTTTGGAGTTTCTGTGGGAACTTTGTGCACATTCCTTCTGTAGAGCATATATGAGGTCAAGCACTGATGTCAGACATCTCATCATCTCCGTTCCAATTCATCCAAAAAGTGTTGGATGGGGTTGAGGTCAGGCCTCTGTGTGGGCCAGTCAAGTTCTTCCACACCAAACTCATCCTTGTTTTGTTCACTGGGGCACAGTCATGCTGGAATAGAAAAGGTTCTTCCCCAAATTGTGTCCACGAAGTTGGAAGCATGGCATTGTCCAAAATGTCTTGGTATACTGAAGTATTAAGACTGCCCTTTACCGGAAGGAAGGGGCCTAGCCCAAACCCTGAACAACAGGTTTGTCTCAATACTTTTGTCCACATAGTGTAAATTCAAACGACTTGAATCATTTAACCAAAGTGAACCGAACTGATCCCTCTGTATTTCCCGCCGTTTCTTGTCCGGAATCTGTTTTCTCCAAGATCCACACAAGAGTTTGGCAGTCTCATGATACCAACAACCAACGTTGTGCACTGCAAAAATTTGCAAATCATTCAGTTTAACCTATAGTTAACGACACAAATATTTTAATAAAGTGATTTCATTCTAGTGAAATAACTAAACGTTGTGTAGGAGTAGAGACTTAATGCAGCAGCTGCGCCACCTGTCGGTGGCATCCTACTGTGTCTGGACAAAGCAGAAGTGTAAAGTGTCCATTTATCATACGTGAACTGTACACAGTGTGAACAGCATTAAATTCTTTCTCTGCATTTAACTCATTCACCAAGTGAGGCAGTGAGCAGCCAGGAACACAGCGCCGGGGGAGCAGTGTGTGGGCACGGTACTATGTGTAGGAGTACCTCAGTGGTGCCATTGGCAGTCCTGGGATTCAAACTTACAACCTTCTGATCACAGAGGCAACTCCCTGACCACCAGGCCACCAACTGCCCAGAACACTTTAAAGCTTAATCGAGGTGAACTGCTTTTTAGGATGCTACCTGCATGGCATAATCCTTGAAAAACATCTACCTGTTTATTAAGGGCAGGGCAGAAGCAAAGCAGATTTTGAGCCCACTACCCTGAGTAATGGCAACAGGGAAGAGTAGGGAGTCTGTTTGATCCAGACAAGTGTAAATCACTTGCTGGAGCTGCACTCATACAGAAATAGACAAACTAAAAGTCGAGTCTAAAGTGCATTAAAACAAACTGATTTTTGTGGTAAACCATTACAAATTATCTGAGTCATTAAAAGTGACCATAAAGTTAACTAACAAGGAATCTTCACAGTTACACTATATGGACAAAAGTATTGGGATGCACAATTTTTGTCAGGGTTTGGGCTAGACCTCTTACTTTCAGTGAAGGGCAATCTTAATGCTTCAGCATAGCAAGGCATTTTGGACAACACCATGCTTCCAACTCTGTGGACACAGTTTGGGGAAGAACCTTATCTATTCTAGCATCCCGCACAGAGCCCTAACCTCAACCCCATGGAACACCTTTGGGTTGAATTGGAACTGTGATCGTGAGCCAGGCCTTCTCATCCAGCATCAGTGCCTAACCTCATGTATGCTCTACAGAATGAATGGGCACAAATTCCCACAGAAACCCCAAAATCTTGTGGAAAGCCTTCCAAGAAGAGTAGAGGCTGTTATAGCTGCAAAGAGGGGCGCAACTCCATATTAAAGTCTATGTATTTGAATGCATATCATTAAAGTCCCTCTTGGTGTAATGGTCAGACGTCCAAATACTTTTTTGTTCATATAGTGTGTATTCATATAAGAAAGAACTTTATTTATCTCGAGGGAAATTCTTGGGTCAGTACCATGCTCAGTGCAACAAGAAAGAATAAAAGATAATAAGCAATAGAAAAAATTAGGAAGACAGACAGTAAAGAATAGTGCAACATAATGTTAAAGACATTTTCATAGTTGGACATTCTACAGTCCACCAGTTTTGAAAAGTCACCAGATTAAAAAATCCATTAAAAGTTTCTGTTGGTTTCTGGTGCTTTTTAATGGTGTCTAGTAGTTTAGTGTTTTGTGTTTTCCTGAATGTAAAGGATCCTAAGGATTAAACAGGCAACCTGTGGCTGGTTTCGAAGCACCTGTTGGTGTTTACTGGGATCTAAAGGTATTCGACAGGCACCTAGTTGTCTGTAATGGGAACCATTAAGCGACTTACCATACGGAAGCAAAAGTGTCTGTTAGCCTCCACCACATATTAGTTCATGTTAA
>JBBPCX010069949.1:0-10988 GCA_037974365.1 Hydrocynus forskahlii | reverse complement strand
TCAATATTCCAGTTCATGAATCATTACTTGTATTGTTTCCTATTGAGATTTTTCCCTGTATTTCTACTTTCAGATGAGAAACAAGCGAGGTGCGTGCGACAGCGTGAGCTGTTTGAAGACCCAGTGTCTGAAATTCACCTGCTGCTTTATGAGCCTCAGAAAACTTGAATTCGTGCACATTTGAGTTCATTAGCGATAACACGATAATAATGGTGTGACAAAGTGAGTCTACAATACTGAACTGCTTCATGATATTCTCATTTTCTGAGATCCTGAATTTTGGCTTTTTAAACCTGTAAGCTATAATCATCAGAATTGAACTTGAAATATTTTACATTGTGAGCTGCGAGCTGGGGCCACTGCGAGCTGAGGCCCCAGCCCACAGCTCATCTCCTCCAGAGGCTCCAGGCAGCTCAGAACCAGCCGCACAAACACAGAACAGAACACAAAGCAAAAGCAAACCTGCAACAACACAAAAACAACATACACTCCTAGCGTCAGTGCTATTACAGCACACAGAAACCTGTGGTTCTGGGTAGATTTTTGATTATGTATATTCCTGTACCTGTGCATATGCATGAGCGTACGTGTGTGTTCCTGTGTGAGTGGATGTGTGTATGAATGAGTGCATGTGAGTGTGCCTGTATGCCTATGATTGTCATGTGTGAGCCTGTGTATATACGTGTATATACGTGTGTATGCGTGAGTGAGTGGGTGGATGGGTGGGTGAGTAAGTGAGGGGGTAAGTGAGTGAGTGGGTGTTTGAATGTGTGAGAGGGTGAGAGGGTGAGTGGGTGTTTGAATGTGTGAGAGGGTGAGAGGGTGAGTGGGTGTTTGAATGTGTGAGAGGGTGAGTGGGTGCCCGGACGCAGGTCTGAAAAATAGGACATGTCCAGGAAAGAGAGGACATCTGGTCACCCTAACACAATGTCCTAAATAACACAATCTTCACAATCCTCCGTGCCTCATTCAGCCGCCCCTGATCTCTGCACCGCTCCCCCTTGGCTAGCAGATGCATGCTGGCTTGTAGCTGGAGAGTGGTCAACCCCTTGAATTAGCTCGTCTATGACATTCTCCTTAAACCTATTTTGTCTGTTAAAGAAACATCGTATGTCCATTTTCTTTAGCTTGCTGTAGTTTTCCTCATCTATAGATGATTTTCCAAAGTTCTACCACTAGTTTGTGATAGGTTGTGTTCGTTGGTCCAGTAAGAGTAGCCTACCATTTCTGTTTAACACGGATCATTTGAAATTACCACATTTTAGACTAAGCACTTTTTCTTTGTTATTATGAAATATTTTTTTGGAAAAGAAAAACTATTAATCATAGCAGCCTGCAATTATTAGTGTTTTTTTCAAAAACCATGTTGTTAGCATTTGGTGAGTCCGAGGGCGGGCACGGCACCCTAAGGCCCGCCCATGATGCCGGACCTGTGAGTGTGCATGTAGTGTCCGAGTTTGTCTTGGAATTACATCACATTTCTGCTCCTTCACTGATGTAAGTTTCCTCTGGAGCAGGAAAATCATGATTTTCTTGGGTGATCTGATCCATAATTAAACATCTTATCACAGCAGGAAACAGAGTGGCAGAGTGGAATGGGTTCTGGGTGGGTCAGGATCAGCATCTGGATGGTGACCTGAGAGGACAAGTAGTTTCATGTTCTTGGACGCCACACAGTACAGGCCTGGATAGGAAAATCTGGTTAAAAAAAAAAGAGTGGCCATCTAGCTTGTTGTGAATGTAATCGTTTTGCCCTCTTGAGATTTTCCAGACAGAGATTATGATCAGGGTAAACTAAAAAAGGTTTTACAGGTCTTTCATATCTTCTGTTTCTGGACGTGTGAGATGTGGGACCTTACTTTCAGACAGGGACATTTGTGAGAAGATCAGCTCTGCAGCCCCACAAACTATGAGATGATCTTCTTGACATCAGTACAATCATTAGTTAGTTTGAGCTTGCAGGAACCTCTGGTGATGTGTGTGTGTGTGTGACACTCGTCAAGGTTCAGTTTGGGAGAAAATCATAGAAGTGGAGTAGATTGAGCTGGGAAGGAGTTTTGATCAGTTCACTACAGATCAAGTTTTATGAAAATCAGACAAAGTTTTCAGAGGTTTCAGTGAGCAATGATCCAAGTGTGGCCACATTAAAAATTCATTTCAATATTTCCTTTTTATATTTGTCAAAATTCAGGCTCTCGTGAATGTTTTGACATCAATACCTGGATGTTTAGTTTTCATAAATGAGCAAAATGAAGAACAAAGCATTTATCTGAACCTCACAGTTTAGAAGTTATTGACACAAACATGAACAACACCTGGTTTATGTTTGCTGCGCCCCTAACAGACCTATAGTGGCGTTCCCTGAATTCTGTTATTATTACCCCATAAAATATATTTGATTTTGGGATGCTACGATGTACTCCCCTATGGTCTATGTGAATTTTACCCGGTTAATTATAGGTACATCCCTCACACTACACTCAGCACCCATCTTTTAAAATGTAATACAATTTAACAGGGATGAATCCTGTAAAACCCATACATTCATTAAACATACCCAAACACAGAAAAAGCATGAGGTAACTTAAGAATGAAATAAAATAAAATACAATAAGATACAGATTGTATTAAATGAAATGGGTACCCCTTAACTAAGGTTGCAGGCCTGATACCTGGGTGAAGAAAGGTAGCTGGTATCCTCAATGCAAAGTTCCACACTCACCACAAGGCGAGAGTTCGCACAGCCTACTCGGGTACTCACAAGGAGTGTTGTGAGACTGGGTCACCACATGCTTTCAAGTCCACCACTGGCCCCTCCCGGCCCGCCGTGTGACAGTCCCCTGGTTCTGCTCGGCTGCAGTAGAACCTCACAGCTCACTGGACTAGCTGACTGTTTTCTGAGATGGCGTCTCTGAGATGGCGTCTGCTCACTGTGTTAGCAAGCTAACATACTCATGCCCTTACTGATGGTGTTCAGGAACTCTGAAACCCAGTGTTGTGCATAAGTCAGCTCACTGTCCGTTAACTGCACTCCTATGTCACTGGGTTTAAAGTACTTTCTACAAACACATGGGCTATGTATTTATTTCTGTCCAGAACACATGCTTACTGCCATTTTCCTAGTGATGCGACATTTGAAGCAAGGCTTCGGAGCTTGTGTCAAGCAAAAAGGCGCGTGCCAGATGAAGCCCCGATTCGAGGCTTGTGTCGTTGCCATAAAAATCACGTGACTGATGACAAACGGGGCCACGGTTTCTGTGAGATACGTCATTGCTTCATTTTGAGTATCACTTCAGCATAAAAGGGGTTCGAAACTGCTGACACTTTGTGGGTGTTGTGTTGGCGTTCGTGTCGTGGAGTTAGTTGAGTTAGTGGAGAAAGTTCAAGTAGTATATCAAAGCTTATACCATATATTATATTGCATTATATTACATTATATGAAGTTGGAATAGTTTACTGTCCTATATATTATAGTCTATATTATTATTGTTATTATTAATGTTATTATTATTATTTATTATTATATTATTGTTATTGTTGTTGTTATTATTGTTATTATTATTATCATTCAGTCAGTGTTGATGTACATCATGCATTTATTCATTTAGGATATTATTCAACCAATAAAGAATAGTTCCATGCAAACACACACTTCTGAGCACATTGGTTCACACAGAGTGGCATAAATAGTTTATTTTATACACAGGCACTCCATTTGCTTATACATGGAAAAGGTGCCGGCTGCTATGGTTCATGCTTAATTAATCGTGCTCACTAGTGACACCTGCTGTGCAAAGAAATATATGACACCTGTCATATATTTCTTTGCACTGCAGGTGTCACTAGTGAGCACAATTCAATGAGGCTTCGGGTAGTGAACCTTTTAGTGAACGTTAGGGCTGGAAAGCCACATTGTTTCAGGAAGCCTCATTTTGCCATCACTACATTTTCCTCCTCTCCTCTCGTTGCCTCTCTCCTCTCTCTCACACACCCTGGCCACACACTCCCCTTCCTCCACCAGTCACAGCACCTCACAGTCTAGTACCCCAACCAATGATATTAGACAGAAAATAAAATACATTGAAATACAAAACTTCAGTAACACAGAAATGACATATTTTAAATAACACACGAATTACATTTTTAACACATGACATTTTAAATAAACCTTTTGCCCAAGGTAGCCTCAAACTTGAACTAATTTATTGAGTGGGCTACATGCTGGTTCCTTTATGTGAGTAGTGGTGGATATTATGCCAATTTCCACTGGATTCCACTGTGTTTTATTTCTAATGGTCTTTACTCTCCAAACCTTTTTAGTGGAGAATCAGAATATTGATAGTATAAGAGGAAAATCTGAAGATTTCAGTGGGTGCTAGGCCTTCATCAAGAAATGTTAGTTTTCTGTTCATTAACCTCTAAACGGTCTTCAAAACAGTGCTGATATTAAAGTGTCAAAGGGCTACAAAGGGCTGTTTTACATTTTCTCGTCATGGAGACAGTCTATAGATGTTCATGATAACTGAACCAGCCAATGACTGATGAAACCAAATGAGATGGAATCTTTCTTGAACTCTGTGACACACAGGTGGAGAGAACAGGGGAGGGATACATTAGGAGTTCTACATTGTGTGAGACAAAGAGGAGTGAACACACGCCATGAGACATTTTAACAGCATTTACTTGTGATTTCTGATTGTTTCAAATATAGAAGAAGAAAAACATTTTCAAGAAGGATTATTTTGATCTTCATGGTGTGAATATGAACATTTTCATTCATTCTGTTTCCATCATTCCATGCTGGTTTCAGTCAATGTTATAAAATACTGTTAAATCCTCAGGTATGACCTAAACAGTTGTGGAATGCAGGTCGATTCAGCAATGAAGTGGATTTCAGTCATCTTGCTGTTCTCAGGTCAGTCGGTACTCTGTCTCTGCTAAGAGCTTCATTTAGTCCAGTACTAAACTAAACACCAGCTAATCTGATTAACAGTGTCTGGAAACCTCTCTCAGTCCTTTTCCTTGTTTGGATTGTGGAGTGTGTCTCTGATCTGCTGCAAGTTAATACACATTATATATATTATGTTTTTCACAGCTGTGTGTGGTGTATCCACATACTTTCCTCATCGGTTTCACTTTGTGGATGAGAATAAATCCTGGACTGAAGCTCAGAGTTACTGTAGACAGAACTACACTGATCTGGCCACCATCAACAACATGGAGGAGATGAAGAAGCTGAATATCACTCAAAGTAACAAAACTAGAAACCTGGTTTGGATTGGTCTAGGGAAAGGGGTCACTGGAAAATGGCGGTGGTCTCTAGCAAATGGACTTTTCTACCTGGAGGGAGACACGTACCGAAACTGGAACAGTGGAGAACCAAACAATGAGGGGAGCAACCAGTTCTGTGTTGAGATGTATAAAACTACTGGAACTTGGAATGATGAGGGGTGTGAAACATCAAAGAATTTTATGTGTTATGATGGTAAGAATGTCCACACATAATAATGTTGTACTATTTCATTAACTACGGGATAATACTGACTGCATCATTAGTGTTCTTTGGTGGGTTGTGAAGATAAAATCTTCTATAAAAAACTGAACTATTAACTAAAGATGCATTTCCACAAGAAAGTGTGAAGTGTGATTGACAGTCACTGCTCCACTGCTCAGACTCCGTCCATCAAAAGGGATGTAAACATACTTTAGCAGAGATAGGAAAGCACCCAAACAGCTCTGCGGCTGAAAGGACAGGGCTCTAAGCATTAACCAGCATTCCCATTCATTTTATACTGGAATAACTGGAACTTGAGTGACCGTTGCTCAAATGGAGGTCCATCAAAAGGAGTGTTCTCAAACTTTTACACAGAGTTGATACCCAGACATTTGGGTTTAGGCCAGATTTGAACTCTTTTATGGAGAGGAGACAGGGCTGCTCTCTCTTCCTATATTTATTACCAAGGGGACTCGCCCCAAAAAATTCAGAATATGGTTGACCACTGCATGGACACTGTCCACCCAACAGCTTATCTGTATACAAGCGCAGTACAAACACACAGGGCGGGAGGGTGGGGGGTTGGGGGGCAGCCAGAAATTCAAATTTGAATATAAAGGAATAACAAAAATGAAAGAACTAAAGTAGACAATGTGATCACACTAATAATGTGACTTTATTGTCTCTTAGCCAGCAAGACAACCACTGAAAGATACCAGCTGGTTAATTACAACAAGACCTGGCGTGAAGCTCAGAGATACTGCAGAGAGAATCACACAGACCTGGCCAGTGTGAGGAACGAGAATGAGAACCAGCAGATCTGGGGTTTGGTAAAAGCTTCAAGCAGTGATGGTGTTTGGATTGGCCTGTTTAGTGACTCCTGGGAGTGGTCGGATCAGAGAACCTCCTCGTTCCGGTATTGGGCGTCTACACAGCCAGATGATCAGGAGAACAAGGAGGACTGTACTGCAGTGTCCATGACTGACCAAGGTCACTGGCATGATGTGAATTGGAATACAAAGCTACCATTCATCTGCCACGAGAGTGAGACATTCCACTTCTTCAGCCATTTGGGCATTTATTTAGTTAGTCTGTTAACTTCCTAAAATATGGAATTATTGTTTTCTCAGTGAAAACACTGATAAATGTCAGACTTTCCTCAGAATTATTTTCTTTCTTCTTCTGTCTCCAGATCAGCTGATCCTGGTGCAGCAGAATCTGAGCTGGAGAGAAGCTATGAGATACTGCAGGGTTAATCATGTGGACCTGGTCTCCGTTCACTCTGAGGAGATCCAGCTCTGGGTGAAGGAGGCCACACAGAAAGCCTCCACTGAACACGTGTGGGTGGGTCTGCGTCACACCTGCACCCTCGGCTTCTGGTTCTGGGTGAGTGGAGTGTCCATCTGTTACCAGAACTGGGCTCCAGGTAACAGGGCAGGAGGAGAAAACTGCAGCCCTGTAGAGAGAACCGGAGCAGTGCAGTCTGGAGGAGAGCAGCAGTGGGTCAGCCTGCCTGAGAACCTCACGCTCAACTTCATCTGCACCACCTATGAAGGGTAGAGAGACTGTGTGTGTGTGTGTGTCACTGAAATTGTGTTTTATTGCCAAGTTTTGTTCAGCTGGGTGGGCTGTAGTGGAAAATTCCTAGACTTTGTTCAGTCCAGATGGAAAGAAACTGTTCTTGTGGCGAGTGGTTTTGGTCCTGATGGATCACAGCCTCTTTCTAGAGGGAAGTGTCTCAAAACGTTTGTGTCCAGGGTGAGAGGGTCAGCAACAATCTGTCCTGCTGCTTCAGGAGGCAGATTGCAGCCAATCACCTTCTCACATTCTAGATTTCATCTTAAACTCCAACTGCTTTTTCTGAATCTTCCAGTCTGAAGCCAGGTGGGCTCCCCTGAAAAGAGGTTTTGGGGGGATATGTGGGTATTTTTGTGCGTTTCTTGATAATACAGGGTTATGTGGACCTTTCAACATGAAATATATTCACATGTTAAATATAATCTAGTGTGCTTGTTTTATTCTCCCTTTTCCAACTAAGATAAAAAGTCTTTGCCCAGTAGTTTTGGTGCTGGCAAATTCACTTCAGAGTAATTTATAGGATTTTTCTAACTGTATGTATATTTTCTCCTGTATAAGTGACTTGTTCAGAGTCTGTATGTAATGATCCTCCTTTTGGGTGGTGAAACTTTCCTTCTATCTCTCTTACTTTTCCGACTGTTTTTTCCCAAAGATGTCAAATGCTATCATTAATTTTCGTAACAGATGCTAAAATGTATGATGTCATATCTATTTATATCACTGCTAATGTTCATTTAATCAAACATCATAGTATCAATCATGACAATCACCAGTGATTTTGACTCCACACTGTTATTTTATGGACAGTTTGTCAGCACAACTCTGCTGCAACGTCTCCAGCCCCGGTGACCTCCTCTGGCCTCTTGGGGGCGCACTCTTCCCTCTCACTCTCTCTGTCTCTCTCTCTCTGCCTCTCATTCTCTGTCTCTGTGTCTCTCTCTCTCTGTCTCTGTGTCTCTCTGTGTCACTCTCACTCTCGCTGTCTCTCTCTCTCTCTCTGTCTCTAGGTGTGTTTTGTTAGTTCCTAATATGTTTTTGTTTTTTCTTTTTATTTTGTATCTTGTTTTTCCTTCATTTTTGCATTTTTTTCTGCCCCTTGGGTTTAGATCTCGGTTTTCCCAGCTGCTGTGAGTCTGTTTTTCTTTTGAAACTTTTTCCAGGATCCTGCATTGTTTTATCTTTATTTTTTCCTAAATAAAACACCGTCTGTAGGTTTATGCGAGTTGTCATGAAAGACATACATGTGTGTTGTTAAAGATGCGAAAAGTTATTCCAATAATCTTTTACTATACGCCTGAGCGCCTCCTACCTCACAGCATTTAAATGAACTAAACTGTTAATTCATAATCTCTGTTCAAATAAATGTGTAATAAAACATAAAAAGACAATAATCATTCAGAACTTTTGTTGTTAAGTATTATTGTAACAGTTTGAACTGAACAGCCCACCTCATATTACTATTTCTGTTCAGTTGAAGGAAGTCAAATTAGCTCTGCTTTTTGCAAATGATTCCACAATAACATCCCTGTCATTGGTGACCTGTGCATGTAAACACATGCAAAAAAATCCTGCTGTCGTATCTCAGATAGATCTTTGTGCTTACTGCACATGACACCCTTGTAGAGCACGTACAGAAACTGGAATATTGTCAGTACAACTACAGTTCAGTCCATGAATATTTGGGCATTGTGATTTTTGCAGTTTCAATGTTTTTTACTGATGATGTGATTGCTAAAGACTCAAAACAAACTGTAAAAGCAACCCAAGAGTTTCTGAAGGTAAAGAAATGGGATTTTCTTCAATGCCAAAGTCACTCACAGAATCTCAACCTAACAGAGCAGCTTTTCAGTTTCTGAAGACAAAACTGAAGACATAAATACCTCCTCATTTTTCAATCATTAAATACATCAAATACATTCCAGTCAGACACACAAACACACACACACACACAATCACACACACTCCCACACTCACTCACCCTCTCACACACACTCACATACATTCTCCTTATTCTTTAATCATCAAATACATTCCAGTCAGAACATTAACACATCCATTAGTTTTCTAATGTTGCAGTTAAAACAGCTGCTGGTAATTTGACTTTGTCACGGTGTCGTGATTGTAGTTGCTCGTGTGTTTTTAGTCCAAGACCCCACACCACCCCACTGGCCTGAACCAGAAACACTGGGACCCCCACACGGCCTCCAGAAAAGAAGGACAAAAACAGGCCAGTCTGCTTTCACTTGGCACAATGAAGTTTGGCTTTAGGCCGTTATAGGTCGCAGAAACAGAATAGAGCTACACATCGCACATTTTCAGCTTCTTCCATTTTATTTACATCCATGAAAGAATAATATTCATTTGATAGGTCACTGATTTTTATGTGGTAAGTAAGGATGTACATGCATACGTAAACATTTATAGCTGTGAAAGAATGAAAGTTTTGTAAATCTAAGTGTAAGAGAGAGAGGGAGAGAGAGAGAGGGAGAGAGAGAGAGACAAAGAAAGATGTGTGAAAGGTTTACACTCAGATGCAGGCCTGGAGTGGGACTCATTTTCAGCACTGGAGTTTCATGCCTCCTTTACATTTACCAGATGCTTTTATCCAAAGTGACTTCCATTCCCTAACTACAGGGGGCAGTCTCGCTGGAGCAACTTGGGGTTGAGGGTCTTGCTTAGGAACCCAGTGGTGGTGTGCTGAAGGTAGGATTTGAACCCATGACCTCTTGGTCTAGAGGCAAGTATCCTACCCACTAGGCCACCACCACCGGCCCACTTTAGATCACGACCTATTATTATTAAAATCATGTAATTATAATCTTACATGTTATGTCTACAGTAGCACACTGTTCTGTAAAATATTTCCAATTCAGGGCGGCATGGTGGTGCAGGGGTTAGCGCTGTTGCCGCACAGCAAGAAGGTCCTGGGTTTGACTCCCAGGTTGGGCGCAGGGTCTTTCTGTGTGGAGTTTGCATGTTCTCCCCATGACCGCGTGGGTTTCCTCCGGGAGCTCCGGGTTCCTCCCACCACCAAAAACATGCCTGCATTGAGGATAGGTCAGTTGAGCACACTAAATTGCCCCTAGGTGTGAGTGTGAATGGTTGTCTGTCTCTGTATGTGGCCCTGCGACGTGCTGGCGACTGTCCAGGGTGTACCCCACCTTCTTTCTCAAGTTTCTTCTGGGTCAAAGAGCTCCTGAGTCTGTTTTTTATGAATCTTACGGTTGAGAAACTTCTCTCACATGCTCCCTGTGTGATGGACAGTGTCAATAGTAACTTGTGGGCCAGTCACACACCCTCTGACTTTTGCACCAGTTTCGTGCTGCTTCTTGCTGTTTTCTATTAGTGTTTACATGCTGTTGTAGGCAAATGTCATAACGACTCAAAAGTAGAATCAAGTTTAAGACCTTGCTATGATTAACAGCAGTGTTTTCTAGGCTGTAACCTGCCTCCTCTTAATCTCGCATATAGCTAAGGCCACATTTACTGATAACTTTAATAACATCCATTATGCGCTCCATTACCTGACGTTTCTGTTTCAGCACGCAGTGTTATTTGGTTGCCAGATAACAGGCTTTTCACATCTATCTTTTGTTCATTCAGAAAGTGAGAATCTGCAACTCTGTGTGTCTCACTTTTAACATGTTCCACTGTCTTTTAGTGAATGTGTTTCCAGTTCCTATTCACATCAGCTCAGCTGTCAGTGGAGGCGGCCCCCCAAAACACGGACCCTCAAATATACTACCAAAACATGGACCCCAAGATATATTCCCAAAAAACGGACCCCCAGATATACTCCCAAAACACGGACCCCCAGATATATTCCCAAAACACGGACTCCCAGATATATTCACAAAACACGGACCCCCAGATATATTCACTAAACACGGACCCCCAGAAATATTCTCAAAACACG
>JBBPCX010069947.1:0-10988 GCA_037974365.1 Hydrocynus forskahlii | reverse complement strand
GTGGCCAAACTAGGCACTGAATGGAGGAGCATGACTGTAAGGGGGGCTGAGCGGGGGGGGGGGGGGGGGGCTTTCAGAACCCTCCCTAACTGTTGTGTCCATCAGTAACAAAAATGGAACTCCAGCCACTTCTTTTGGCGCAGTGTGAATAAATTGTCTGTTGCTTACATTGATAGTAGAACCAAATAAATGTCTTCAGTGTAGCTTCTGGATTTGGGTTTTTACTCTATTAAAATTTGGGACTAAAGTAATTCATCTGTTCCACGTAGCTTAGGATCACTTTTTTTGTGCAGGAACCTGACATCTCTTAAAAGGGGGTTTTCCAGTCTGAAACTAGTCTTTAATGATGTTTGTCTGTAGTTTAGCATTACTGACACACACCGTGACACAGTTCCCTATTTTATATCGATTTAGTTTTCTCTCTGCAGAATGCCCAGAATACATTACAATTCACACAAACTCACAAATCACCCAGATCAGTTAATGGCAGTGTAGAAAAGAAGCCAAACTGAGGATGGCTATCTAAACAGTGATGATGAAGTACATTTTAGATCAGTGAGACTAGTAGAGAATGTATGTTAAAAGGATTTTATTACAATTTTGATTTTATTATATTTATTATTCGATTTTAGGTTTGTTTTTCAGAAAGGGGAAAAAACATCTTTAACCCTTTTTGGTTTTAAAAGTATCATTAAAAAGGCAAAGATTTGGGTCAGGGTTGCGACTTCAGAATAATGCTTAAAATTGATGCATTTAAATATACATATTTAATATAACATGATAATCCAGTATGCACTGAAATGCCCATAACTTACTTCAAATCCACTTCTTCAGGTAAGCAAGCATCTCCCAAGAATAATGTGAATAATGAATGAGCGTCAATAGTCAGCTTTAGAAAACTCTGGACCCTGATAGCTTTTCGTCCGTTTGTGACGTTAAAAGTTTTGCCGTGAGCTGCGGAGGAGACGGATGGTCTTTATATGTGCGAAGACTTGGCGAGCTTCTCCCGTGTCTTGTAAAATATTTTGCAGTGTCCGGTTTCATGAGGGGAGCTTGTAAAATAAGGCTTTCTGTGAGAAAATGGATTACACACAATGGGCGTGTGTGTTTCACGCTGAAATCCAACCTCCCTTTCTTGTCCATCTCCTCTGGTAGAAGCTGAATGCCCTTGGGAAAACAACTATGTGTGACCTGATCATCATGACCTCATGACCCATAAAACCAACAGTGTGAAATGCTGTGCACCAGGACGTGTGTGCATTTATGCGCTAATGTTTAAGCAGGAAGGTGTGGCTCTGAGCAAAAAGCCAACTTATTTGTGTTCAAAACACACATTTTGCGCACTGACCGTCACCTCATAGACCTCTATTGTCCTCTTTCTCATCACAAAATAACCCGTTGCCCCTCTTAACCAGGACCCTCATTAGAGCTGCTTCTGGGGAAATACATTTGTTACTTAATCCGCTGCCAAATTGCGCAATTTACTCTGTGTCTCAGTGCTGAATTAGTAATGGGACAGTCCCATTATTATCCAGACAGGAGTACCACAGATACTTTGTCAATTATTTATGTGCATGTGTGTGTTACTGAAAGACAGTAGAGGCTTAAGGCCCTTTGTGCAGCCCACATTTCTACCAAGGGGTCACTGTGACAGACAGAATTCCCCATGACACCTAGAAGAGGAAAGTTTAAGTCAGCTAGTAACACCTTGATGAACTGAACAACAGTGACGGCTGAAGTGTTGATCTGGTGTTCTAGGTGGTTGCTAGTAATTAATGTAGTATTGCAGGTGTTTGCTGTGGTGTTCCAGAGGGTTTCTAAGCAGTAAGTTGTTGCTAGGGTATTGTTTGGTAGTTGGTTTTGTATTGTAAGTGGTTGCTATGATGTCCCAGATAGCAAGCAACACCCTTGTAAACTCTCTGGGATACTATAGCAAACAGTACCCGAGTAAACATTATTTTCTTTGTATTTAAAAAAACCTTGGGCCCGTACCCTCTCGACTGTTTGTCCTTACTGTATTAACCTGTGACTTTTTTCTTTTGACAGGGTTTGTTAAGGTGTGTTACTTGGCAGTAACTTGGTTAAGCAGGTGTTGATTTTAGTGTAGCTTTACAGGTATGAAGATCAGATGCAGACTACTTAAGCACTGATGTACGGCGCTCTGGGTAAGAGCGTCTGTTAAATGCTGTAAACGTAAACTATGGGATCCCAGATAGTTTACCAGGATATTGCTTGCTATATTATTCCAGGCTCTTGCTAAGGTGTTGCTTGGCAGTACATATGTTAGTACAAGTGGTTGCTGTGGGATTTAACATCAAAGGCCAATATTACAGGAATAGTTATGGTGTGCAGCCCAGCTCCCACAAAGTTGTCCATAGGTCATTCGTTTAAGGGTAAATTATTACCTTTGGTGTTCATATCATTCTATATTTTTCTCAATTTTTCTGCAGAATTCAGTAATTGAGATCATTGATTACTGATGACCTGTAATAAAATAATTCAGAGTGCTTTGTTGATATACTTTACAGAGGTGGTGATAGCAAATAGGGTTCACACTGTCTACAAACACAATATAGCCTTTATTTACTCTGTGAAGTGATTAGTTTACCTGGACGTGTCTGAGTTTTTATATGTGATGCCAGTGGAATAGTACATCAGGGAAAAAAGTTTCTATTTAAGGCTAAAATCTTCTCAAAACTATTGTTAATGTCTCATCAGGCAGCATATTCATATACATTTAATGCGATAATGTTCTTTAATACAGGCATTAAACTCTTTAGACATCTGGTTCCATTCACCACCACCGTGAACAATTCTGACTCACTTTCGGACATAATTATCCAGAAATGGGGAAAAAAGAAGTGGAATTGGCCTTTAATAACAGCATTATGCAATGTTTAACAGTCAATTACCCGGCATGCATCATAAAATGACACAAGTATGGCAGCAATATCTGCAAAACGAGTGTGTACACACATTTCTTCAGCCAGAAATGGAAACAGAAATGTGAAAGTTTAGTGCATTTGCGTTTACGGCATTTAGCAGACGCTCTAATCCAGAGCGATGTATCACTTCTCACAGAATTTTTACATTTCTTCTATGAGCTATAAAATATAGAATAATCCACCCAAAATTACAGCACAACCTCTAAGAGTTAATCATGCATCTCACCTTTGTTGCCCCACAAAACAAACAGAGCACACGCCCTCCTAAAGTTTACACAGCTTTTATTAAAATGTGTTCCTCATAGTTTTAACATTTTACTTGTGTGTGAAACCGTACAAAAAAAGGTACAAAGGAATTTTGGGACCCGATGCCTTTACCTACCCAGCATATTACAAAACTGAAAAAACATCATAAAAGCATTGATTTGCATAAATATACTGAATTACAACCCATTCGAAGTCCTATAATGTTGGTATCTACAGAACATCTCTGATTGGAGTTACAGATGTGTCTAAACTACAGATCTGGGCAGTGGTGGGAGAGAAATGGACCTTTATTGTTCTTGCTACCTTGGCCTTTCCCACGCAATTAAGTGTGAATTTTTTTTTTTATTTTTTTTTTTCTTCCCCCTTATTTGTTCACGTCTCCTCTTCCAGCGTTCAGAAGTTTTTCCATCGGAAGGCAGACAGTATGCAGTGAATGAAATACAGAAGTGAAGTCAAGTAGGAGAAAACCTGTATTAGAAAAAGGAAAGGGTGATGAGTTCTTCAGAAGTGACACTTCAGGCTATGATGCCAAGTTCAACCCATTTAAAGCCACAGTTCAGTGAAGAAAATAATGTACTCTTAGGGCAGTCACAGTTACTTGATTACATTTGATGTCCTGTTTTTTTGCTTTAAAGTAGTAATTATTAGAAGTATTCATTATATATATTCATTAGGTAAAATATATGATAATAAATGGTCTTTTTCAATGGTAAACAGGGAGTCAGAAGGTTGTTATGAAGCCATGCTGAGCAGCCTAAAAGTTCTCCACTATGGCGCATACTTGATTTCTTATAGTTGTTGATTTATAGTGGATTATTACTTTGTATTTAAAATAATCACTACATACAGTTAAATATTATAATGTGAAATTATATATAATAGATTCTACAATATAATGCAATTTTCCCCTTGCTTAGTACTTAGTTTTGCATCAGATCTTATAGCTTACAAATTAACATCATACAAACTGCTCACCTGAATCATTACACACTCATACTACAGACACTATAGAGGTCTTGGTTGATCACAGGACAACATTCCAGACATCTAAGCTTTTAACAGAAATAGCAGAACCTATTGAATGCACAATAAAAGCCCATCCAGCTGGTTATTTGTGTGTGAGGCCATTTTTAAAACCCCAGTAGTGGTTATTATTATTACATGTTTTTAAAATGGCAATAACTTGGGTTCTCTGTGACATAAGAACACTAAACAAAGCTCGGCATGACGTCTGACACCTCGAGCACCAACACAAACGGGGAGAACTTCCATAAAAGGAGCTGTTTTGCCGTATAACGTCCATGCTGGACAAGCTTCCAGCATGGATCCATGCCATTTGCATTCTAAGGCTTAATGTAAAGGCTGGTCAGAGTGAGAGTATATGTAGAAATATTTTACAGTTTAACGGTTCAGCTTCAGTCCGGTCCAGGGCTCTTTTGAGCCACTTTAAATGAGAACATTTTAGTTCTTCATCTTCTTATTATTACTACTAACAGCCATATACTTATTAAGCTACTGATTGGGTCATTTTGATAATGTTCCCTCATCATGTCCTGATAACACTGAGGGACAATTTAGCCAGTATGGATGGTTGTAGTTGTAGTCCATAATGAGGCAGGTTAAAAAGGATGGCTGTAGCTGTTATTTTTTTGTTCAGAGAAGTGGTATGCTACAGAGTAAATATCAGATAATGAGAAGCAGGACCATGGTTAGGCCTGGGCTTCTGGGGATATAGCCCTGAATGTTTTATGAACAGCCCCGCATCTCAAAAATAATAACGTAAATAGCCAGCAGCCCTGGAAAAAAGCTCTCAAAAATGATAACTTAAAGTGGGCCGGGAGTTACAGTGCTGTGCTGGCAGTTACATTTACATTTATGGCATTTAGCAGACGCTTTTATCCGAAGTGACGTCCATTCCCTAACTACAGGGGGCAGTCTTCCTGGAGCAACATGGGGTTAAGGGTCTTGCTCAGGAACCCAGTGGTGGTCTGCTGAAGGTACCCATGACCTCTTGGTCCAGAGGCAAGTATTCCACCCACTAGGCCACCACCGGGTGGGTGGGTGGGTGTGTGTGTGTGTGTGGGTGTGTGTGTGTGTATTTGTTAGTTAGTTAGTTTGTTTGTTTGTTAGTTAGTCAGTTATTCAGATGCTTACCACTGCTGCAATGTCGATTTGGTAGAATCTGAAGCGGTCGGATAGTGCGACAGTGGTTTCGTTTCTTATTTGCAGTGTTACTGTGGCGAGGGGCACCGAGGCACTAAGGTAGAAAAGAGCTGCCACCAGGTGGTACACAAAATCCTATACACACACACACACACACACACACACACACACACATCATATCACACAAATATCATTATGTTTACCCAGAGAACTGTTGAATGTGATGAAATCTTTAGATGTGACTAGTATTTCAAACTGATGTTATATGATGTGTTTACTGTGTACTGGAGTGTTTGGCCCAGTTTCTACTTTTGACATCCACAAATATACAAATACATGTAATATGTCAGAAATCGGCCACATTTCCCCTATCTGCTGTGTCCCTGCGTTCTGTGTAATGCATTCAACTGATACTTACAACCTGCTGAAGTTGCTTAGTTTATATATAATAGTGGAAATGAGCAACTTGGTAAGTTTGCAAAAACTTAAATTGAGGTCTAAACAAGTTTATTCATAGGAGAACTATCCAAAATGTAAAACACCTTTAAATCCTTTAGTACATTCTTGGCAAATTACAGTTAATTACTGTTATTTTTACTGTTCAATGTTACATTACACAGTCACTTTGCAGGGATAGAGAAAGTGTGACGCTATACAAAACTACATATATTGAAATTACAGCGACAGTAATCACTCTGAAGATCCCAGAGCCCTGATGATATCCAAACTATCCTTAACTATTCAAACCCTGATATTCAAACAGTCATACTCAATCATATTGGTCTTCTTTATTAAATAGCAGCGCTCTCCGTCTCTACTGTTGTCCGGGAGGGTAAAAGTGGGTGGGACGCTGCCCCCCCGCTATAATGGTTCTGCCCCCCCATGCTCTGGTAAATTGTTATTCTATAACAAACTAGATAAAACCTGAATGCCCTGAAGTGGCAAATAGTTTTGGTTTTATATTTGATTTGATTACATTAATGTTTAAGTTGAGATTTACAGAAATATTTGAACTGTAACTGTGTTAAAGGGAACACTGCTGTTAAAAAGTTCCTTATTTGTTTAAAGTGTTTGCAAACCAAATGTTATTGCACTTTTGTTCATATAGCAGTACTTTAACAATAAAATTGCACAACACACTACTTTTGAATTCACTATTTAATTTAGCATATAACAATGTGATTAGACACGTTATATGCAAAATTCAACAACAGTTTTTTAAATAAAAGATTTTTATCTTTGGCCAGCATTAGATTTTACATGAACTTACTGTAAATGGATACTGATAAGAATATGCGTCCTCCCCCAGAATTCATAGCAAAATACTAAGAAACTGGTGTTATCCTAGCATTAAAAACATTTAAAAATATTTTTATATTATTAAACTAAAAGGTAACAGTGAAAATCAAATATCCAAGCAATTACACTTCGCAAAATTTCACTTGCACCACACATGATTACCTTCACTCTGAATAGAGTGATACTGTATACCTTAAATTCCATGACTGCACATGACAATTGCATAGATTCCAGAACTGAACACATCAGTGAAGTCTACCATTCACATGCACTGCTACTCATTCATTTAGCTGCCAGCACACACACACACACACACACAAACACAAACGCAAGCCTAGTGTCTTACCGCTGCGGCCCATCCACTTTTGTTCTTGTGTCCTCCACTGATGAAGATTAGGAGCCAGAGGAATGTCATTACAAAGCAGAAAACAGAGACGAACATCACCCAGCCTTGCGGATTCTCTGGCTTCACGTGAGTGGAGGCCACCAAGATCCACACCAGGCCACCAAATACCTGCAACACACACACACACACAACTAAAAGAATCACACTGAGCTGCCCAGAAGTTTGGGGTCACCTTGTTCTGCTATGAAGTTTTCTTTTCAGTTAGGTTCTATTATTAAATAGCTGTAAACAAAACTTGTAATATGTGGAGCATATATAGCTACTGAAGCATAGTGATCGTCTCTTGGAAAGTTAAGGTAGATTTTGTCAGTTGACCTTGCAGTAATGATTCTCTACCATGCAATTACTTTTCTGTGCCTTTACCACTGGTCTAGACAGGGACTCTACCTCTGAAGGTGTACTTTGGTTTCTGCACCAAGACATTGGCAGTAGATCCAGGTCCTGTCAGCTGTTAGGCAGAGCCTCCATGGATCAGACTAGTTTATCCAGCTTGTCCCACAGATGCTTGATCAGATTGAGATCTGGGAAAGTTGGAGGCTAAATGTACAGCTTTAACTTTTTCTTATGTTCCTCAAACCGTTCCAGAGCATTTATGTTTACGGCATTTATCAGACACTTTTATCCAAGGCAACTTCCCTTCCCTAACTACAGGGAGCAACTTGCGGTTAAGAGTCTTGCTGAGGAACCCAGTGGTGGTTTGCTGAAGGTAGGATTCAAACCCATGACCACTAGGTCCAAACGCAAGTCTCCTACCCACTGGGCCACCATCTCACTGAATAGTGTTTACTGTGTGACAGGGATTATCCTGCTGAGAGAGGCCCCTGACATTATTCATACGATGACAAATACTTTCAATTATTAGTCAAAGAATAGAAAATTACTGTCGAAAATGAACACCGTCGCCATCAAGGGGGGGAACTTGGTCTGCAATAATGTTTTGGTAGGTGGTCAAAGTAACATCCACATGAATGTAGAACCCAAGGTTTCCCAGCAGATCATTGTCCAGAGCATCACACTGCCTCCACTGCCTCGCCTTCTTCCCATGGTGCATCCTGATGTCACCTCTTCCCCAGGTAAGAGACACACACATACTCAGCTTTCCACATGATTTTAAAGGAAAACAGGCCAGGCCACCTTCTTCCATTGCTCCATGGTCCATGTCTGATGGTGCAGCTGGTGGCCGAGTGGTTAGGGAGTTCACCCTGAGATCAGAAGGTTGTGGGTTTGAATCCCTGGACTGCCAGTGGCACCTCTAAGGTCCTCTTGAGCAAGGTCCCCGGGCACCCCTCATTGGTGGCAGCCCCCTGCTTCACTTGGTTAAATACAGAGAAAGAATTTCTCATTGTTCCCTCTGTGTGCTATAAGGGGCCACTTACTTTACTTTCCTAGCCCACTGTTGGTGCTTTTGGTGGTGGAAAGGGGTCAGCATGGGTTCTCTGACTCTTCTGTGGCCACACAGCTCCACACAGAGCAAGTGGTGATGCACTGTGTGTTCTGACACCTTTCCATTAGAAAGAGAGTGACATACTCCAGAGTATAATTACAAATATAACAATATAACCACAGTATAGAAGCATCATAGGAGTCCAAGCACAATATTTATCAGCCCCTGAAGGTAAATGCTGGACAGTCAGATTTTTGAAAAACACTTCCATTTGTGATTGATATGTCCACCGAATATTACTGAAGAGACCAATGAGGATTTGGCAAACACTTTACACTTCATCAATTAGAACCAAGAACTTTGTGATCCACAGAAAGACAATGTCATGTGGGGCAGTTTAAATAAATATGGCCATTAGTTGCCAAATTTCAATAATTAGTCATAGTATAGAAGATTAACATCGAGAATGAATTTAATTACTGTCCTAATTGTCATTTTCTGCATGTTCTTAATTTTGTCTCAGAATCTCTAATGGATTTTTATCCCTTTCAGTCAGAATAAGCCAAGTTTGTAGTTTGTTTTGTAGCCAAATGAAGTTATGTATTGTATAAACCTTTTATATTCATGAAAGTCCATCAAAACAATTGCAGTCAGTAGATATCCTGGTGAACTAAGCTACACACCAACTGGTAGGTATCAGCCTCATGGTTGGAATATCCGAAATCTTTCCTTGACCTACAGGATCCAGCGAACACTTTGAGACCAGTATAGTGGACATCTTGGGAAACCACAGACTAGTTTAGAAATATAGGTTTTATATGTTTTGCCTTTTTAAAGCTTTAGAGGGAGGATTTTCGAAAGACCCAGTGAGGTGGCTATATAGAATAAACCAACGACCACAAAGAACAATGTAAACCATATCTCATGGTTCAGGATGTTATGGTCCGAAATGTAAAATGTCACATTCCAGTTGGGGTGATTTTCAGTGGTGGGCAGAACTAAACCTACCCTCCAAATATGCTGTTGGCAGGTCTTACAGTATATGCTCCACAAGGACAAATTATCAAGATCTTATATGTCATCATATCTTCTGTTTTCTCTGTTTGTTTGTTTTTTTAATGATTGTCTGGACAGTTCTTATTCTCAAAAAAAAATTGGCAGTCCAGATTGTAAAAGTGTCAGTTTCATGTATTTGTACTGAACCCAAAGTGCTATTTTTATCTTTCCACTTCTTTTTGCTATTTTCATCATTGAAAACATGTCATCAGACGACATCATGTTGCTGTTTTTATTAACCACCTGATCCGGTTGATAAAACATGCCTGAAGGCACGTTAGCCATTCTCAGCACAATGGCTTAATAATTAATATCCTACAGGGGTCGAGCACTTAATTCACTCTGTTCAGTGGATGGCGGCTCCCTTATCGATGTTCAGCATTATATTTAAGAATGTGCTGATAAAATAGGGAGCAAACCGCACCTTAATGTTCCATAACTTTGAAGATATGACAAAAGCATGCAAATCCCAAATGACGGATAATGCAGAGTGAACAAAACAAGAAAAAACCCTCGCTTGCAGTTTTATATGCAGTCCAATCTTGAAACATTGCATATTTGCACAGTTCTGATACGAGCAACAGCGTTATCAGTGTAATCACATAATGAATCAGCGCTGCAATCTTGATTTGCAAGTGATTGCAATTGATTTTTCTTTGCATTTACATTCATCCATTATCTGAGCCGCTTATCCTTAAGCAGCGTGGCGGAGGAACACCCTGTCCAGGTCACCGGAGACACACACACACACACACACCTGAGGGCGGTTCCACCTAAAGTGTGTGTCTTTGGACTGTGGAATTAAACTGGAGATCCCGGTGTAAGCACACACAGACACAAGGAGAACATGCACAGAGCCCCCACCTGACCTGAGGGAATCAAACCCACAACCTTCTTGATGTGAGGCGGAAGTGCTGCCAGTTGCACCACACTGTATTTTCAGTGAGTGTGCTTAGACATTAGATTGAGAAACTGCATCTTCTTTTGCTTCCAGTTGTTCTAGCAGATGTTTTATGTCATTTTGCCTCACGTTCTTTCCCTCAGTGCCCAACTATCAGACTCTCCTGTTGCCAAAATACCATGACTGACTGAGGCACGTTTCTTAGTGTGTACAGGTCAACTTTGGAGTCGTTTTCTCTCTCTACTTTTCTCTCTCTCTCTCTCTCTCTCTCTCTCTCTCTCTCTCTCTCTCTCTCTCCCTCTCCCTCTCCCTCTCTCTTTCTCTCCTTCCTCTCTCTCTCCCCCTCTTTCTCTCCTTCCTCTCTCTCTCTCTCTCCCGCTCTCGCTCCCTCTCTCTCTATTTCTCTCTCTCCCTCTCTTTCCCTCTTCCTCCCCTTCCCCCTCTCTCCCTCTCTCTCTCCCTCTCCCTCTCCCTCTCTTTCTCTCCTTCCCCTCTCTCTCGCCCTCTCTCTCTCTACTTCTCTCTCTTGCTCTCTTTCTCCCCTTCCCCCCCCTCTCTCTCCCTCTC
>JBBPCX010069945.1:0-10988 GCA_037974365.1 Hydrocynus forskahlii | reverse complement strand
AGAGAGAGAGAGAGAGAGTGACAGAGAGAGAGAGACAGAGAGAGAGAGACAGAGAGAGAGAGAGCGAGAGAGAGAGAGAGACAGAGAGAGAGAGAAAGAGGGGAGCGAGAGAGAGAGAGAGAGAGAGAGAGAGAGAGAGTGTGAATGAGTGTGAAAGGGAGTGGATATTAATCATTGCGCTTATGAGCCAGGACCATGTGAAAGAGATACACCAGGGAGGGAGAGAAAGGTCTGAGAGAAGGGAGGGTGGGAGGGATGAGAAAACCAATTAGACTCAAGACAGAAAGAGGGAGACGAGGGAAAAAGTGTAAGGGGGAAATTGAAAGCGAGAGAGAGAGTGGTGTGGGGGGGGTTACCTGGTGCTAGTGGAAGAGAAGATGCCGTCTCATCTGTCTGTCTGGCTCACACTCTGCCTCTGTCTCCTTATTGCACATTGTCTCTGGACACCTGGGTACTCTTCACACACACACACACACACACACACACACACACCTTACACTTACCTTCTCTTACGCAACACACAGACATTATCTCAGTCTCACTCTTCTCTCCCATAACACTCAGACACACATTTGTAGTTACTAATATGGCTTCTACCATCTAAACCCCATCAATGCAGTGTTTGTGAAAATAATCTTCATCTGTGGCACCTGAACTTTAAACTCAGTTCCTACGGACCATATAGCTCCTCTCCCCCTTCTTCTCTTTTCTCTGACAGGTAATAAGAGATAACAGCGCAATATTAGTACTTATTATAGCTGTTACATTGACATATGTTTGAGTGATAATGGAGTTTACATGAGGGTGGATCTATAAGTGTTGAAAAGGTTCATAAATTTAATGACAGATTGTTTTACAGCTCTTGAACCGTGCTCCTGCTTCTACTGATAACACAGTACCCTGATTGAATTCAATGGAGTCTTTAACGTGATCAGATTTGGCTTTTCAAGGTTCAAGGTCAAGGTTATTTTATTGTCATCAGCAGCTGCGAAGATGTACATGGTGTGATGAGACATTTCTACATGGACCACGATGCAACATATAAGAACATTCAACGTTCAACAGAGTGCAAGTTACGACAGAGACACAATAATTACAATAAATAGACACAACAATGTTACAGTAATGTAAGAGTTTCGTGTGAATGGGATGAAAACCTTCCAGAATGACTAGTATTGCACCATTAGTATGATATAGCACAAGGGACAGTTTACAGCATTGAACAAAGTGCAGGGAGTGACAGAAACAATTCAATAAACAGACAATTTAGCAATGTGACATTGTGAATGGGATGTAAATCTGAGACAATACAGGAAGTAGACAATACAGAAGTGTAACAGTAAAGTGAAAAGTATATGTAAACTTTCCAGAGTAAATAAAGTGCACAGTAAGTTTATTATTGCACAGGGTACAGTTAGCAACATTGAATACACTTTGAGTAAGTGTAAATTATGACTTATTAAGTCAAGTGACAGGACTATAAGTGTGTCAATAGTGGCAGTTAACAAAAGATAAAGTGCAGGTGCTGCTGAAAGTCTGGAGTGTAATATGAGAATTACATACCGTGTAAAGTGAGGAAGATCGCTGGAATGCACTTGGTTAACCAGGGACAGTTTTCAAACATGCTCGCCTTAAAAATCTCCTGAATTCATTTCTGAATGACAGCTTTTTAAAATTTCATGGCGAACATATTTATGAGAGTCCAAAAGGTTCATGATGTGAGGAATTGCTGCAGGCCACACACATGTTCCTTTAACATCAGTTGGAGTCATTGAAAAAGAACAGAAACACTTTTGGACAGTTCTGTTGGTTTGTTTATGATGAAACGCTCGGCTGTATGAGTTATGAAAGCAGAGGAAATGCTTGCTTTCAAAAGGCTGGAATTATTTGTTGGTTACTTGTCAAGTTTGTTTAAAAGGTCAGATGAAAAAGGGACATTCCTTTTAGAAAGAAGTCTGACGCATAAACGTGGACAGCAAGTTCATTTCCTTTTCAACTTTATAGACTTTTTAGCACCTCTAAATTCTACAGCTGCTTCCCCTTTTGGTTAGAGGTGTAACAATGCATAGAAATATCATGATATTGGCAAAGCCAGTTCAGACTGGCCTCATTCGTGGTTCCCTGCTGGTGGAATGAGCTGTCAAAGGTGACCAGAGCAAAACCTCTATCAAAAACCTCCTGAAGACTCATCTGTTCAGAGTATCTCCTCTTGTGATGCACTGTCTATCTTCTTGCACTACTCCCTATTCAAAGATCTAGCACTTAGAACTCTCCTCTGGTTCTCACACTGTCCTGAAGCTTGAGTATTTCCTTAAATTGCAAGACGCTTTGGATAAAAGCATCTGCTAAATGAATGTAATGTAATATAAAAATGTAGCAATGCATCGTGTAGGATTATCATTCTATTAAGTAAGGTATTTGGTATAACTGCACTGTTTCTAGTGTTAAATTAGCTAATCAACAACCCAGTCCGGCATATTCACTCCCGCACGCTCCAGCTCTAGTTTCATCAATAAATTGTGCCACAGCTGAATACAGTCATAATCTTTCTTCGTTCAAATTTTATTCTAATTATTGTGAGAGTACTGAGTTGTTTACATTCTTAGTTTCCCAAATATATCATGAGTGTATCGAACTGTGAGCTCTGAATCATCTTTTAGGGATTTATTATTTTTCAGTTAAACTCAAATTAGACACTCCGAAATGGTTCACTGACCGTGCAGTAAGTTTGATTAATGATCTGAGTTAGAACATGATCTGAAGTCTAAACTGAGTTATAAAGCACAATAAACAGTTTGTTAAGACTTTATGACTATTGTTGAGTATAAATTAATAACCTAAATTCACATCTTATTAGTGCATTATAATAGTGTAATGGTATTAGTGCTACATTAAAAGTATAGTTATTAGTTATTGCTTGATTAAATGGGCTAAAATTAAATTAAAGTAGTTCCGCTTCGCAACCCAAAAACATAAAAGGATCCTCACTTATTTTAGCCTCCAGCTACTGATGGCAAACTCTGGAACACATTTTGAAGTACTACTGAGTTATTGAACTCTGACTGGCTCACATACAATCAGCTTCAGTTTATGCTACCTAGAGCCTTTAGGAACCAAATGTTATTCAGTTTATAAATTACTTTTACTCAACGATTTCATAATCAGAAAACTTTTTTGATCAAGGAAGAAATTGCTTATGCTACAACTTCACAGACACGCAGAGAAGCAAAAACGTCAAAATAAAACTCCAAAAAACACTTTGTGCTAAATACACTATAACATATACAAAAACTGCTGTGGTCAGTAAGAGAGATGGATATAAGTACTACTGTTCAATAGGTAAATTTCTGCTGAAGAAGTTTACTAGTAACACAAATAGTGGTTTGGAGTTGTTCTTTATACTGAGAGCATCATTGTACATAATAGTGACATATTGCACATGATTAGATTGCATAAGTAATGACATAAGTAGTCACAGATATAGTGACATAACAAGGTCTTGACTGCATATTAGTGGTTTTTAGATTATATACTAATACAGGCTATAATGAAAGTTTGCTGCATAGCAAATAAGTCATACAGAAATGTCTAAAAAAATCTATAGAAAAAATAGATACTGGGTATCCCAGGTGTGGAGATTTTCATAGAGTGCCCAGGGAGTGAAGCGTTTAGGATTTTTTAAGAATGTGTGGTCTGACAGGGCTTTGGTGCAGCTGTAGATTTAGAGTGATGCAGAGGTATTTGTGTGCTTTAGTAGTGATGTATGTGGAGAATGGGGCACAGTGACAGGTACACCAGCTCCCCTTCAAAAGCCATCAGAAGCGATTAGGAACAGGCTGATCTGTTGCTCCAGTTAAGGCCTCAGTGCCCACAGGAAATGAAGAGGAGGTCTAGGAAGAGTATCACTGCCATGCAAGGTAATCCGCTTTGAAAAAGTGGGCTGAATAATCGTCATGAGCTGGAGTGGAGGCGTGGAAGTGGTTTTGTAACGTTTGTTTACGGATCAATTTTTTCGGCACAATTTTTTTCGCCTCCAATGAAGCAGATGGTAAAATGCTGCTTAACGAGACGGGTTAATTAGAGGGGTATGGCCTTTTAAAGTGGTGGGTGTGGTTATTTGATTGTTGTTTCAAATGGAATGTGTAGTTTGGTTTGTGTAGCTTTAGATATTGCATTTGCTTTATTGCACTAATGTGTCATCTTGTTACACCAAATTCTGTTACATTCTATAACATTACAGCAGTATTTAATGTCTAAAGTTATTTGTCCACTGCATGAAAAAAAAAAGAAAAAAGAAAACTATTTTCTTTGATTTGAGGGTCCTGGTGGACTAACTCCATGTCTTTTAGACTTTTAGTCTCCTAGCAGCTCTTAATTTAAGTCTAGTATGAGGGACATGTTTTCTTGTGGACTACAAAGCCCTCATTTATGTCAATCTGGATAACAGGATCTGCCAAATGCTGTACATGTAGATATAAATGGTACCAGCTCCACTTGACTTTTTTGGTTTCTCATTTGGCAAAGGAATTACCTAGTACCTCATACCCAGTACAATTTTTCGTACCAATCCATTATGGTTCCAAGTAAGTTGAGTAGGTACCAAAATGTGGAGACACTGAAGACCGCTGATTGGTCAGAGAGAACTGTCATTATTAGGCAATTTGGGTCATCCTCTGATAACTTGGACGAACTCATTACTTTTTAAAATGCTAAGCTACTATTGTGGCAGCTAATTAGTCTATCTGTTTTTGATAAACTCATGTCTCCTTGCTGGGACAAAAAGCCCCATACCACGCCTCAAGAACACCATCTGTTCTGTATTCTCCAGTGCTGCTATGTTGGTCACTTAGAAAATGACATCACAACAGTTTCTCGTCACCCTCTACATGGTGGGGGTTCTAACTGCAGTGGAAAACAAATCAAGTACCACATACCCAAAACTAGAGCGGAGCCAAGCCACTACCATGTAGTGGACTTAGGTGGATGTACAACTGGAAATGTGTCAGCTAATTCAATGTTTATGGTTATGTGTGACTGGATAGTTGGTCATCTGGTAGTACCTGAGCTGCTTATCCGAACCTGGGTCATGGAGGGTGCTGGAGTCAAGGGTGAAAGGCTGAGAAACACCCTGTACACACACACACACACACACACATGCTCACACCTAGGGGCAATTTGGCAATTCCAACCCACCTGACATGCATGTCCTTGCACTATGGAAGGAAACCGGAGAACCTGCAGGAAACCCACACATGTTTAAAAATGCAGATCCAATTATTCTGCACTCAATTTACCTCAAATGTGCACATCATTTCCACATAAAAGAGTATCTATTTTATTCACGTGGGAATGATGTGCAATCATGTAAATTCAGTGCGTCATTTTTTTCCACTGTAGGAACAGTGCAGGGCAGTGCACTGCGGGGCAGGGAAGACTCAACAAATAAAATCCATCGCAATATCTACATAACGTCTCAGGAGTAATCACTAATTTCACTGAAATCTGTTATTTTATGGTTGACTGTGTGAATGTGTGGCAGTGACATCAAGGCGTTGGATTGGTTGCCACGCTTTTGTGGTTCTGCAAGGAAAACATATTAATATGGGAGGTTTTGTTTTATGGTAATACTGCATGGGAAATGTGTCCAGGGGAGTTTGTGTGTGTGTGTGTGTGTGTGTGTGTGTGTGTGCATGTGTGTGTGTGTGTGTGTGTAATGCATGAAGCAGTATTTGTATTCATGGCTTTACATACTGAACTCTTAATTTGCTAGAAGCCAGTTTCTCACACGCACTGGAGCAGAAATATTACCATTAAGCCATTATATGGGTGAAAGCCTCCACCTATGTTTATGGAAACATGTGTATGTGCTAAAGTGGTAAAGTGCATGTCCACTACCTCCAGAGAACAGAGCCAGTGTGCCTCTATTGCTATGCGGCTGAACCCTGAGCTGGAACGACTGCAGACAGCTTCCCTTCTCATGCTTCAGTGAATCAAAACCAACCCATACAGCACACACACACACACTTCATACCAGCCATTAGAGCATTTTGGACAGGTTATGGACTCTTATTTCTATCCTTCTGTAGTGGCTTATTAAGTATAGAGAAAGAGAAAAAGAGAGATACAGAAAAAATAAAGATTTAGAGCCCCAAACAGGACTTTGTGTTCTGTCAACCCTGGTAAAGCTGAATGTACAAAATCTGTGCAACAGTCTTAGGCACCTGTGAAAATAATATTTAAAAACTGTTTAGATGAGCAGATAGGTACAAATAACATTATACAGTAAATAGTGATGTTATGTTCAGTATATCAGTGTGTTTCTTATGGAAGTCAAATATAACTAGTTTCATCAGAAACCTGGTTTGATTCCATTGGTCCTTCATTAAATGAAATCAGGAGCTGCTGACGGAATTTCACAAATCCAAACAACGGCTGGAGGAGCCAAGGAGGAATCTGGTACCGAACCTGTGTTCTCCTCACCAGCTCACACAATATCTACTACTTTTATACAAACAGAACAAATCTTGATATTTTTACTGCCTTCTTGTTTGTTGGCATTTAGTCTAATGTTGATTTTGCTACCAGAAAGACACTTTATCACACACTAAGGAAAATGGCTTTAAAAAGTTTGTAAAGGTGCCTTTTGTACTGTACTTTATGTGCCCTGATTTGACCGCATTACATGCTCACAATACACCTGAGTTTTAATATTTAATTTACGAAAATTAGGCTTGTAATGCAAACTGTGTGTAGACCCACCCACTAACTGAGTTTTTTGTAGGGTTTTAGAGGTGGACAGGGGTTTTGACAGTGTGCACCAGTGGGTGGGGAAAAAAAATACATGTTTAAAAATAATGGTAGCATTTCTCCTCCCACTCTTGCAGGCCTGCAACACTCCTGCAGTACAACTAAGTGAAACACCCAGCTGTGTATCATGCATGGATTTCTTTACTATGACCTTTCTTTCTGAGCCAGCATGAGCTTTTGTGTTACAGCTACAAAAGCAGTTTGTGCTACAGCAGCTCTCCTCAGGACAAAACAAGCTAGTCTTCACTCCCAAAGTGCATCATTTAGTTTTGGATTTTGTGACCCTGTCACTGGTTCACTGAGTTCCCATTGCTTGGATCACTTTAGGTTGGTTCTGACCATTGCATACTGAGAAAAAAATACAAGACCTGCTGTTTTGGAGATGATCTGACCCAGTCATTTAGCCATCACAATTTCATCCTTGTCAAAGTCACTCAGATGCTCAGTTGCTTAAACTTGCTCACCTATTCCCTTTAATTTGATTTAAAATATTTGATAAAATCAATAAGATTTGATAGTATTTAACTGCACAATCTTAAGGGTTGAATCAGGGGCTCATTTTTACTACATGCTGTACTGTTCTCTTGCTGCCTAATATATTTCTGACAGGTGCCACTTTCATGAGATCATCAACATCATTCACTTTCTGTTTAATGTTGTGGCTGATCGGTGCAAAGTTATGCTAAATGCTGTAAATATGTAAATGTAATTGAACATAAATGCAAGTGAAGTGTCTACAAAATATCTATAGTAAATTACTAATGCTTCTGTTGAGAAATCTCATCCTGTCCAAATAGTGCTTTAAACACAAAGGGCTGGTTGCCCAGACAAAGATTCAAAGTCTAGTCTCAGACTAAATGAAGCAGATTTCCAGGATTCACCATTAATCTGATTCACTATTGACACTGGAATGACTGCAGTCAGTTAGTCCAAGATTATCAGATCTATGTCTGAGAAACTCACAAAATTTGAAAATAAAACTACCAGAAAGTGTTCTTTTCATGATGACATACAAGAACGGTTTTACAGTTAATGAAGAATGATGCTTGTAAATGAAATGTGTGAGTCTGAAGAATGTCTACATCATGTAAATCTGAGAGGAACCCATAAACTGGTAAAGAACTTTTACATTATGTGGAAGTAAATCTTGGAAGAACTCACTCATTTGTTCAGAACTTTTACCTTATGTGGAAGTAAATCTGGGAAAAACTCATAAATCAGTAAACAACTTTTACATTATTTGGAGGTTCTTAATACATAATACAAGGTTTTTCTTACCCTAATTTACAAACAATGGTTCGAAATGCAACTAAAACATTCTAAAAGCATTGAACGAATGCTAAATCCTTAAACTCCAAACTTTTGCATTTGGCCTTCCTAATGCGCTAAAACACTAAAACACTGCAAGTCGATCTGGATTTCCCGCAGCACGGGCAGATAGGATGCCGATGCAGCAGAGACGAGCTGTGCTGAATTATGTAAGAGTTTCAGTGACTGTGTGGAGACAGGCATTAGCGTAGCTACATGCCAGATGCTGTAGCTCCAGCTGGTCCTGTCACAGACCGTTGCCTTGGGTAAATGGCCAGAGGGGCTGATCCACAAACACACAACTGCTTTGATATGACAAAGTCTGGTACCAAACAGTGTAATGGAGAACATTATTGGAAAACCGATCGGTGACTTTTAATCATGATCCTACAGCTTTTAATTAATGACCACAACCCATTTTTATAAAATATTTAAAGCAAAAAAGATCAGAGTGAGATGCTGGAGTGTGGATCTGATAAAATTCTCTCTCTGATGATTCATTGTGGCCTTATTCTCCCACAGCTGTTAATAATATATTTATTAAAATTAACACTGCAAATGTGTGAAATGTCAAAATATTTTACAGATGCATCATCGTTAATATTAAAAGTTCTAACAAAGGGGCAGATCTACAAACACTTTGTTGCCTCATAAATCCTGTTGTGACATTAGAGAGTGACTCTCACAACTTACTTTATAGACACCAAGTGGCCGTAATAAGTTCAAGATTCAAGGTTACTTTGTTGTAATTAGAGGGTGTGTGCACATACATAGTGTGATGAGAGATGATTTCCCCATGGGCCTCAACATTCAACAAATTATGACAGAAACACTATAAACAACACAATAAATAGACACCAACATTGTTACAGTAATGCAGTGTAACAGTATAGTGTGAATAGGATGTAAGCCTTCCAGAGTGACTAGTGTTGCACCAAAAATATGAACTTGCACAGAGGGCAGTTAGCAACATTGAACAAAGAGCAAGGGATGACAGAAACAATACACTACACTGACAATGCGGCAGTGTAACAGTATAGTGTCAGTGGGTTGTAAATCTGAGATAATACAATAAATAGACAATACAGCTGTGTTACAGTATAGTGGAAAAGGAATGTAAACTGTCCAGCATTAATAATGTTGCACCATAAGTATGATACTGCACAGAGGGCAGATAGCAGTGTAGAACCACACTGAGTTTAAATTGTAGCTTATCAGATCAAGTAACAGGATGTAAGTGTGCCTGTTGTAGCAGTCCACAGAAACTATAGTGCAGATACCATTGAAAGCCCAGAGTGGTATACACCGTAAAAAGTGAGGTAGTACACTGGCATGTACTTGGTTAGGCAGGGGCTAGACATTTGTGGGCATTTAGTGTTCTGATGGCCAGTCTTGCAGAGCCAGGGTAGAAGCTTTGATGTGACAGATGGTAGAAGAGAGAAGAGTCCGTATAACAGGTGTGAACAGTCCTTCACAATGTTACTGGATCTGATTTAGCAGCGGATTTGGTAAATATCTTTCAGGCCAGGTAGAGGTGCACTGATATCCTTCTCAGCTGCACAACTATGCATTATAGTCTGAAACAGTACAGTCTCCATACCAGACAGTGATGCAGCTACACAGCAGGCTTTTAACTGTACTCCTGTAGAATGCCGTGAGGATTGGTGAGGGGAGGCTTGCTCTTTCCAGTCTCTGTAGAAATTGCAGACGCTGACAAGCCCTCTTGGCTATGGAGGTGGAGTTGAGGGTCCAAAAGAAGTCATTCGTGATGCGGACGCACAGGAACTTGGTGTTTTTAACCCTCTCTACAGCAGTGCCATTAATGGTGAGAGGTGGGGTGGTGGTTGTCTAGTTTTTAGGATACTTGCCTCTGGACCAAGAGGTCATGGGTTTGAATCCTACCTACAGCATATCATCAAGTTGTTCCAGGGAGACTATCCTCTGTAGTTGGAGGTTGCGTTAAATAAAAGCATCTACTAAATGCAGTGAATGAAAATGTAGGTGGATGGGCAGTGCAGGATCTTCTGAAGTCAATTATCATGTCTCTCGTCTTGTTAACATTAAGAGAGAGATTGTTGCACTTACACCAGGCAGTCAGTCTTGTCACCTCCTCCATGTAAGTGGAGACATCATTGTTCCTGATGAGACCCACAGCTGTTATGCAAATTTGAGGATCTGGTTTGAGCTGGACTCTGCTGAGCAGTCATGTGTTAGAAGTTTTGTTTCAACCGGCCAACATCACACAAGAGGGACAGACACTGCTGTATGCATTTATGGAAGCAATTTGGAACACACTCTGTTATTTTCTAATCAACCCGTTTTGGTCAGTGGCACTTGTGGAGCTATTCCAGGAAGCAAGATAACTCAACAAGCTTAGTTTAATAAGCATGGCTAATTTTTGTTCATTCCGTGAAAGAAGCTCATCTTAAGCCCTGCTCAGTTATTGTGGTAGCATATGCCTTTCAACAAACCCGCTCCTTTCAAGACTAAAGCTGAATCTTAGCTTAGCTTGATCAGTGCTTTTGGCCAAGCTGTGTGATGTCATATGTGTGTATAAATAGGTATGTGTGCATAAGTGCAAATTAATAAAGAGCAAGATTAATGAAATGCATAGAAGCAGTAAACGTCTCATTATTGTATATGTACAGTACTATGAAATAGTCTTGGGCCACCCCTCATTTCTTTATATTTTGCTTTGAATCACCTTGTTGGGTGAAAATACTATTTTCTGTCTGTCGAACTGTCTTATCTTTGGCACATTGAGTGAAATTAAATGAAAGAAAGGCAGCAAAATGCCTAAAGATACAAGGAGCCTAGATAAAGGAGTTACAACCACTCAGCATTCAGCACCACCAGTATACTGATCACCGCCT
>JBBPCX010069944.1:0-10989 GCA_037974365.1 Hydrocynus forskahlii | reverse complement strand
ATCCTGGCTCCTCTCCGGTGGGGGTTGGAAGACAGAGTCCGCCAGGCCCACACCTTGGATCCTCCTCCCAACAACACCCCTCAGGGATGCCTTTATGTTCCACCTGCTGTCCGTCAGGCAGTCCTCCTGTGGGAACATTCTTCGGCCCTGGCTGGTCATCCAGGTGTCGCCCGCACCCTCTCCATGCTCCAGAGAACATTCTGGTGGCCTTCCATGGCCTCTGACACCAAGGATTATGTCCAGGCCTGTGTGGTCTGTGCACGAGCCAAACCCTCCAACGCTCCTCCTCCTGGTACTCTCCGACCTCTTCCCGTGCCACATCAACCCTGGACACACATCTCTCTGGACTTCGTGACTGGACTCCCTGAGTCAGATGGAAAAACACCATACTCACCATCACCGACCGGTTCTCCAAGGCTGTGCACCTGGTGACTCTGACCGGACTCCCCTAAGCAACAACCACCACCGAACTTATCATCGAGCACGTAGTCCGATTGCATGGGTTCCCCCAGGACATCGTCTCGGACAGAGGGCCCCAGTTCACAGCCAAGTTCTGGCAGGCCTTGTGCCATCTGATCAACGTCTCCACCAGTCTCTCCTCAGGTTACCACCCTCCGATGAATGGTCAGACGGAGCGGGCCTACCAACAGCTGGAGTGCTTTCTCTGCTGCTTTGTGGCAGATCTCACTTGAGTAGACTTTCACTCGCGATCCTTCTAAATTAACGTAATACATGTTTACCTTTACATTTTGTTTAAGGATAATGTATTAAGCTGAGTTTAAAATGAAATTAAAGTGTTTTTGGGAGTATATTGGGGGCATATTTAGGGTTTACACTATAAAAATAGGCATTTTTAGGCCTTTTTTTTTTACACATCACAGCAACGTGTTTTTTCATTGGACGTGGGTGCTCTTGGAATGTAACCCCCACAATAAGCGGGGGTTTACTGTATATACATATATAGTGGGTATCTTCAGATGCCTAGCAGCAGTAGAGCAGCAGACACTGAATAGCATACAATAATATTGCACCAGGGATACTGTGCATGTTGCAAGAGAAATATTGCACATGAATGAACCATTGCACTTATCAGTCTTTGGTATGTTGAAGTGAGTGCTGGTGAGTTGGTTCCTAAGCATGTGAACTGCCTCTGAATATCGTCCACTGGGCCTCTTTCCTGGGAGGCTGGCAGAGTTGTGCTGTGGTCTGGGAGTACGCAGGCAGAGACCAGAGGTAACCAGCCGTCATTCCCAAAAATGAAGCCAGAGGCAGTTGCTCTGGGATGTGGTGGCTGGCTTCAGGATTTTGATGTGAGTGTAGAGGTGCCAGAGATGATACTCTGAAGATGGTGAGTGGTGCCTTAGCTACACATGTCAGTGGCAAGTGAAGCCACCAGTGAGCAAAAAATTCACTTAAATGTTCATATTGAGCTTCGAGACCGCCCAGTGTCCAGTAACAAAGCTAATCCCCCCGTCCCCTAGCTGCAGCTTTTGAATAAAATTTTGTTTTGTTGAGAACAGACCAAAATGCTGATTCCTAGAAACCTTACATGAAATGGGGCACTAATGGCAAGTGACTTAGCACCACAGTTGCCACAGCGCCAACTGCTGGGTGGTCTGCACACTTACTGCATGAGTCCGTCTCACTGTCTGCACCCGGGCTGTGTGCAGGGAAAGGTGTGGTTAATGAATACTCTGAAAGCTGAAAGCTGACTAGAGCTGCCTTGCGAGGGGAGGGGATGGCTGCTGTGGAGCACTAGATAACATGGAGACCCATTCTAGTGACATTTAGTGATCAATTGTATGATTCCAATGGTAGTTTTTTCCTTTTCTCTTCACACAATATTCCACAGATAAGCTTATCTCTGACAATGACATCTCGAAACTCACCATAATTGCACCCATCAGATTAACCACATAGCTAGTGACAGACTCACCTGGCAGTTGAGCTCTGTTCTGGTGAAGTTATTGCAGACCAGCTAAACCAGTTTTGTGTAGGATTAGTGGTGAGACGTTTTTTCAGACTTTCTGTCCCTCCCGGCTAAGGCATTATTGGGATATTGCCACCTATCACTACGTGGTGATGTGGGATAAGTTAATCACATCTAGATAAGGCTTGAAACCTTCCACCAAGCAGGCCATGGGGTTGAGGGGCAGCCATCTGACTTTGCAAGGAATGGTGAGACTGTGTTCAGACTAAATTCAGCCATCCTCTTTGCCATTGTGGTGTTTAAGGAGCCAACACAATGAATGGAGGTCTGCACAGTAGTTAGTTAAGCACTGTTCACTTTACTTAAGCATCAGTCATGTTCAAAACAAGAGTACATGTAAAGCAGCTGACTGTCATTAAAGCATGGTGGAAAAGTGTTGTACTCTTACACCACTTGGTACTTTGGAAATAGCATTTGTGAGTGGCACAAAAAAAAAAAACTCCCACAAGCAGAAATGAAACAGTGCCTATTGAATAATACACCTTTGCTTATTTTTTTATTTGTTAGACACTCTGTGATCTTTACCCAAGGAGCAGGAGCAGCTTTTAAACTCTTTGCAAAATTGCACAAGCTGTGGCAAGTTGGTTAGACAGCAACTGCGCGTCAGTTTTGAGGCCTTTGAGAATGATGGGCCACTCAGGAACTGCATTTTGCTTCTCCCATCTCTGATTTCATCTCTGATTTTAAGTATTTTCATTCCAGTGTTGCTAAGGCGATGTACTTCACCAGTGCACTTATCCTGTTGGAAAGTAAACATCTACCATTTGAGTTTTCTGGCCCAGATATGAAGGCTGTTTTTTATGTGTGTGTGTGTGTGTTTTTCAAGCATTTCTCTGCATTCATCTTTCAGTCAGCCTTTAAAGGTTTGCCCGCTCCTGCGTCTGAAAAGCATCTCCTGAACATGATGCAACCTACAAGCAAACTGCTGTAAACTAACTAGTCACTCCTCGGATAGGCAGTGAGACTTGTCAGAATGCAAGTGATGAAGGAAACATAAGACAAAGCATTCAGCACCCAAAGCTTTATGGGTGCTGATTTATAGGTCATGGTAAAACCAACATGCCACTAAACTTTGCACTGTCCTCAATGAGAAAACACAGTCATCTGTTGGTTTTTGCCTCCCCCATGTGGCACTCACATGCAGCACGCTCACTCAACTGCAGCTGAAATACTGTACTGAAAAATGATGGGTTTTGTGAATTAAAGGTTTCATGTGAACATTTTGTCTTTATCCCTCTATTTACTCACTCAGTGAATATTAATGCACCTTGAAAAGATTCTTTTCAAAAATGTGGAAAACACAGCTACAAACCTTTATATTCCCATGAGTAGTTCTTTCTTTACCATATTTCTGTAAACCAGTTCATAGAGAAGGACTTTTCTTCTGACGGCAAATCTTGCCCATTCAAGGAAACCCACATGAACTTGAAAGGAAAGAATCTAGATATAATTTATGACACATGCCTTGTACAATGTGGCTTCACATCAGTGTTTGACCGAAATGCACCCACACCGAGCCTTGCTAGGAATCTGGGGCTTTTTGTACAACAAATGAAGAATCTAGTTTTTCTTGGAAATGGACCTTGAATGTTTTCTTTGTTCTTTTTTCATAATTAAAGCCTAAATGTCTCCTCCTTATATAACAAAGCGGTGTGTGATTATGCAAGCGTCTAAAGAAGCTGGTAAGCTTTAACTGTGCAAGCGAGGTACTGAGAATTTCCATTCATTCTGAATCCTTCAAAAAATTATTTCAAAGAATCAAAAGGTTTTTTTGGTTCACTTTCTGTTGGCAGTTTTCATTTTTCAATTTTCATTGTTCCAATTTTCATTTTTTTCAGACAATTTTAAGGACATAATTAATGGAAAAACAAATTACTCCTTACTTTTTTAACAGCTTGCAACACTGTTATGCCATCGCTTAGATTTCTGTCCCACTGTATCTGTGTTAAAAAGAGTCCAAGGTTGAAGGATTTACTCTTCTCAAAGTCCAGCCAGTCAGTTACTCTCTGGTTGGTTAAAACGGGTCATCTCATGTCAAATCACTAGAACGTGGGTGATCCATAGAAAATAAGTAGTAAACCAGTTTTATCATAGTTCAAGTAATTTTCAAAAGGTTAATACTGATGCATTTTCATCTGATGCAATTAAATCACATCCCTGCATGAGCTATTGATGTAAAATCAGCCGAGAAAAGTATAAACACACTGAAGACACTGCTTCAGTTCGGTAAGTGTGTACTTCTTCAGTATCTAATACACTATGACAATTTCAGACATCATTTAAATCATACAGATGAATGGAGCTGTGAGCAAAATTATTGTATTTTTTTAATATTACTAATATTTGACAATTCTATCTCTGGTTAAAATATTCTTTATGCAGTGTATCACAGGTAATTACATATTTCAGAGCTAATTTGTTCATTTTCTGTAACCGCTTAATCCTTTCTAGGTTCGTAGATCTACCTGAGCCTATCCTAGGGTCTACGGGTACGGGGTGCCAGCCCACCGCATTCCGCACATACACACACACACACACGGTCAATTTAGAATCCCCAATTAACCTGACATGTATGTCTTTGGACTGTGAGAAGACCCCAGGGAAAACCCACACCACCACGAGGAAAACATGCAAACTCTACACACTCAAGGCCAGGACCCGGATTCAAACCCTAATTCTACAGGTGTGAGGTAAGGGTCTTGCTCAGGAACTCAGTGGTGGTATGCTGAAGGTAGGATTTGAACCCATGACCTCTTAGCCCAGAGGCAAGTATCCTACCCACTAGGCCACCACCACCATGCCTAGAGCTTTCCTTTTGAAAAAAAATGGAGCTGATGAATATCTTTAAACATGGTTTAGAACAAAACAACTCATAGACAGAAAGATAACTATAGATATGTACAAGTATGACATTACTTTGATCAAAATGTGCTGAAAAACACAGGATTAGTGAGGAAGGACTTCTGATAGTGTTCTTATCAGCAGAGATACATCGAAAAGTATCTTGTTACAAATTACAAATACTTACTCATCAAATGTATGAAAATAAAATACAAAATATCAAAGTGAGAAAATGTAATTAAAACATTTAAATATAAATAATATGTAATAAAAATAATATATAAAAAACATAAATATAAATTATTTGTCATTTAAAACTACTAAACTAAATACAAAATGACCTGTAACCCTATTATAGGCATTTTTTCAGGAGTAATTTACAATAAGAGCAACAGTAGAGCTCATTTTCTACATCTCTAATAACACAGTGTTGTGCCAGTTTACATTGAAAAAGAACTAGTTCAAAATACAGTTCATTCAAATAAAAATGAACTAGTTCACATTCATAGTTCATTTTTTAAAATTTGGAACTAAGTTCACAGCTCAAAAAATGAACTAGTTCACATTCGTTTTTTGTTTGTTTTTTAACATTTTCAATACAGTGTCCTTCTGTCTGAACCTCCTTCAATCTTCTCCTTCTATCTGTCATACGACTGAACAATCACAGACATAAGTTGCATTAAAAACCAGTTTTGAAGTTGTGAATGGATCTTACCACTTAAGCAACGCATCATGTTATGGTGAAAGTGGAAAAATGAAGTGCATGTATACTGTATATGGAATTTTTAAACCTTATCAAAGTAATGAAACTGTACAGCTCTAAAACTCAAACATCCAGTATTTAGCTGTACTAAACATAAATATCTTCCTTTTATAAGCTTTTTTCCCATGTATATTTCTGCCGAGGCGTCCGAACTTGAAGCACCAGCCATGCTCTTGTGCTAGCCTGCTAGTGATGTCATGCGCAAAAGCATCGGCTCTAAGAGCTCTAAGAGCCGAAGCTTTGTAGTGACTCAGAACAGCCGACTCCCATCGAGTGAGAGCCGCTCCCCACTTTTTTTTCCTTTCGCTGCTCAGCTCTCACTCTCAGTGGCTCAGCTCTTTGTTTTATTTGGCAGCAATCACATGTGAGGATATAGGATCATACCATTATGTGAAGACAGAGAGGATGACAGACGCGACAGTCAGGTGGAGCGTCTGTCCGTCCATCCGCAGATACTGAGAGGAGAAACCGCATCGGCCCTTCCAAGCTGAGGTATTTGATTTTTCTGAATGTCAGTCTGCACTTAGGACATACTTTTTGGTTACTGAGTTTGGTTCTGTTTCTGTGGATTTGTTTGCAATGTTAAAATTAAAAGTTTGATTAAAATATTAAAAAAGTAAGAATGCTGTCACATGCACCTGTCAGGTGACGTGCAAAGGTCCCAGGAAATGAACGCGTCACAAGGTATATAAACAGGAAACAGGTTGAACCGGATTGTCTCAACTCTCTCGTCCTGCTGACTTCATCTCAGGATTCGCATGAGTACTCACTTACCTTGTGTGCATGAGTGTGAATGTTGGTTCCGGTGGGAATCTTACTCTTTCTCACAGCGTTCGCAGAACATTCAACCAACCCTCTCGCTTCTGTCCGCACTTGGGTTCTTCCATCACGCTACATGGGCAAACACTTCTGGCCAGGTACGCTCGTGTTTCACTCTCCCCTTGTGACAGAATGAATGAGCCAGTAGTTGTGAGCTCAGCGGCCTGGGTTGCGCTAGTGACGTTGGTTAATCAACAGGGAGTGGAGATTGAAAATCTGAAGCAGGAGGTGGCCGAGCTGAAACAACAGGTCACTTTTCTGCAACAGACTCAGTCCAACCTCTCTGTCGAGGCTCCTCCGCCCCAGCCGCCTGCTCCGACTCCTCCTTCCACCTCATCATCTTCTGCATGAGTTCTTCCAAAAATGTCACTACCGGAGAAATGGAATGGGATTGACGGGAAGTGTGATGTGTTTCTCACTAATCTTTCTTTGATTTTTGAGTTTTAGCCAGAACGCTACCCCTCTGACAGAAGCCGCATCGCACTTCTCGTCTCCCTCCTCACGGGGCAGGCAGCCGAGTGGGCAGCTGAAGACGGATTCAGATGTCTGCTACAGTTACAGGAGTTTCACCAAACAACTCAAGGCTGCATTCCAACACCCTGATAGTGAGGTGGAGGTGTCTTCTCGGCTGTACCATCTGCAGCAGGGAGACCGTCTGGTAAGTAAATACACTGCGTTTCGCACCCTTGCTGTGCAGACGGAGTGGGGCGACTCCACGCTTCGGACGGCCTTTTACGAGGGACTGGCCTCCCGAATTAAAGATCAACTGGTAGGACAAGAGCTCCCTGATACACTGGAGGGCATTATCCAAATTTGCATGTGGATAGATCAACGCATGAGCTCTCGTCCTAAGTCTGCTCCTCATACCCTGCCACCCATGCCTTTAACTGCGCCTCGACTACCATCTGTCAGTTTTCCGGACCCTCCACCTCCGTCAGATGCCCACTCAGGAGCCGGGGAACCCATGCAGTGAGGGTGCGCTTCCTTGAACCCGGTGGAGCGAGCCCGATGCTACCACGAAGGGCTTTGTGCTTATTGTGCCTCCCCTGACCATCATCGTGACATCTGTCCGCTCCGTCTGGGAAACGGTCAAACCAGGTGGAAAAGGGGAGGTTTTCACGTGTAGTAACCATCTCAGCCTCCATGACCCCGACCATTTCACGATTTACGGTTCAAGCACACATCCAGCTCAGCCACAAACAGGTCAGTGTCACCACTTTTGTGGATTCAGGACCGGCTGGCAATTTTATTGCCCATTCTTTTGCTGTTCAGCTGGGTGTGTGCTCTGAAGCGTTATCCCAGCCGTTAAAAATCACAGCCGTTGCCGGCTAACCCCTTCACCACAGTCCGATCACTCACCAGACTCCTACTCTTCACCTTAGTAATGACCAGCACCAAGAAAAGATTTCTTTTTTCATCACTCGTCTCACTTCACCCCGTTTATATAAGGTTATCCCTGGCTGTTGCAGCATGATCTAGCATGATTTCCTGGAGCCAGCAGCATATTCTTCAGTGGGGTTCGACCTGTCATGAACTTTGTCTCACCACGGCAGCTGGGAGGTGCTCAGGGGAGCCCACCATCCCCGATGTCGACGCCATCCCTCTGCCATATAGGGATCTGAAGGAGGTCTTCAGTAAACGTAGGGCCATCCTTCAGATCCCTCTGCCATATAAGGATCTGAAGGAGGTCTTCAGTAAACGCAGGGCCATCCAACTTCCTCCTCACCCGCCCTACGATCTGGAGATCCAGCTCCTACCTGGCACGACTAACCCCCCCACCCCCACCCCACCCACAGCCGTTTGTATGCCCTTTCAAAGGACGAACAAAAGGCCATGGAGGAGTACGTGGCCGAAGGACTTCGCCAGGACACTCTTCGTCCTTCATCCTCTCCCGCGGCTGCGGGGTTCTTCTTTGTGAAGAAGAAAGATGGGGGACTTTGTCCATGCGTCAACTATCGGGTCCTCAACAAGATCACCGTAAAGAACCGTCATCCACTCCCACTGACTAACACTGCCCTGGACGCCCTCTCTGATGCTTCCATTTTCACTACGTTGGATTTAAGAAGCACCTACAATCTTGTTCGCATCAGGGAGGGTGACGAGTGGAAGACGTCCTTCATCACTCCCACCGGTCATTATGAAAAGTTGGTTATGCCTTTTGGCTTGTGCAACAGTCCGGCAGCTTTCCAACAGCTTGTTAATGATGTCCTTCGTGACATGCTGGGTCACTGGGTCTTTGCATACCTTGACGACATCTTGATTCATTCGAAGACTGAAGAAGAACATACCCAGCATGTCCGAGCAGTGTTAAAGAGGTTGCTGGCCCATCGACTGTTCTGTAAGTTGGAAAAATGCGCTTTCCACCAGCGTTCCACCATGTTCCTAGGGTTTGTCATATCTCCTCAGGGCGTGGCCATGGACCCCCAGAAGCTGGATGCTGTGCGAAACTGGCCTCCACCCACTTTGCTTAAACACCTCCCACGCTTTCTGGGGTTTTCGAATTTCTACTGACGCTTTATCTGGGGCTTCAGTTCAGTCGTAGCACCTCTTACTGCTCTCACCAGACCCTCCAAGACATCATTCCAACTCACCCCGAAGCCATTCACGCCTTTCACAAGTTATGTTCTTTATTCACATCTTCACCTGTCCTCATTCACCCGGACTCTACCAAGCCATTCGTTGTGGAGGTGGACGCCTCTGATGTGGGCGTAGGAGCCGTTCTCTCCCAACGAGGTCTGGACCAGAAATTGCATCCTTGCAGTTTCTTCTTCAGAAAATTTAATCCCATTCAACAGCGGTACGGGGTAGGGGACAGCGAGCTGTTGGCCATCAAGTGGGCTCTGGAGGAATGGCGTCACTGGCTTCAGGGCGGCCGTGACGCGTTCGTGGTCTGGACCGACCATCAAAATGTAATAGGCATCCAGCAGGCAAAACAACTTAATCCTCGCCAAGTGCAGTGGGCCCTGCTTTTGGAACAGTTTTGTTTCACCATCTTGTACCGTCCGGGGTCGAAGAATTCTAAAGTAGATTCCCTCTCACGTGTACATCAGATGGAAAGCCCCTGGATGGACCCCACGCCTATAATTCCATCTGAGATAGTTGTTTCGCCTCTCCGGTGGGAGTTGGAAGATCGAGTCCGCCAGGGGCAGACCTTGGAGCCTACTCCGGCAGAGACACCACCTGGACAACTCTTCATGCCCTCTGGATTGCGGTCTGAAACCACACCAGTGGGCTCATTCCTCCGCCATCGCAGGCAACCCTGGAGTCAGTCGAACTCTCTCTCTCCTCCAGCGGGCCTTCTGGTGGCCCAAGATGGCTTCAGATGTTAAAGAATATGCTCAGGCTCGCGGTGTGAGCCAGAGCTAAAAGGTGAATACCCCCAGTTCAGGAGAACTACAGCCACTTCCTGTGCCTCGCAGAAAAGACACCATCCTAACCATCGTAGATAGAATCTCCAAGGCCATGCACCTGGTGGCACTCCAAGGGCTCCCCACAGCAAAATCACTGCGGAGTTCATTTTAGAGCACGTAGTCCATTTGCATGGGTTCCCCAAGGACATCGTCTCAGACACAAGGCCCCAGTTCACAGCCAGGTTCTGGAAGGCCTTCTGCCATCTGATCAAAGCCACCTGTACGATCTGGAGATCCAGGTAGGAGCTGGATCTCCAGATCGTAGGGCGGGTGAGGAGGAAGTTGGATGGCCCTACGTTTACTGAAGACCTCCTTCAGATCCCTATATGGCAGAGGGATGGCATCGACATCGGGGATGGTGGGCTCCACTGAGCACATCCCAGCTGCCGCCGTGAGACAAAGCTCATGACAGGTCGAACCCAACTGAAGAATACGCTGCTGGCTCCAGGAAATTGTGCTGGATCATGCTGCAACAGCCAGGGATAACCTAATATAAATGGGGGTGAAGTGAGATGGTCAGACGGAGTGGACCAACCAACAGCTGGAGCGCCTGAGATGTTTAGTTGCGGATCATCAGTGCTCCTGGGCCCGAACTATCTCACAACCTGCTCACCTCCTCTGCAACTGGTTTAAGCCCTTTTCCACCCTCCGATGTTTGACCATCAGGAGCCAGAGGTTGATGTACCTTCAGCCCAACAGTTGGTCCGCAGGTGACAGCAGCTTTGGCATCAAGCTTGAGATGCCATTCGGAAAGCCAACCAATGCTACACCCACCAGCATCGCCGCCGACACTCACTGGGACGATTGTACCATGTTGGTGACAGGGTCAAGCCATCTACAAGGAATCTTCACCTTCACACCGTATCTAAGAAGTTGTCACCCCGTTTCATCGGACCCTACAGAATCACCCACCGGATTAACCCTGTCACCTTCCTGCTCCAGCTGCCTGCCTCTCTCCGGGTTCACCCAGTGTTTTACTCCTCGCACTTCAAGCCCTTCATCACTTCACCCATTGGTTCCTGCAGCTCTGGACCCTCCTCCACCTCATTGACGGTGGTCCTGTGTATACTGTCCGGCGGATCCTTGATTCACCTCTAAGGCGTAAAAAAGTTAGACAGAAAAAGCTGGCTCCCTGGTATAATGATGAAACACGGGCTATAAAGCAA
>JBBPCX010069943.1:0-10989 GCA_037974365.1 Hydrocynus forskahlii | reverse complement strand
ACACACGTGTATATATACAGTATTATACAGTTTTACAGTAATGAAAATAATATATATATATATATATATATATATATATAATCAGTCACATAATTAGTAATATACACTTAAAATATATAATTATAGGCCTACAATGTTGTATACAGAGCACAGTACAGTTTTAAAGCACTAAAGACAACAAGAGAGAAGAAAATAGCGCAAGTGTAAATGTGCAATGTACTTGATTTTACTTCACTTTGTTTTACTTCGCTTTCTTTTCTACATTTTAGTTACTACACTTTGCTTTATTTTATTTTATTTCAATGTTATGTACTTACGGTATTTGACTTTACTTCTCTTCTTTTTATTTCTCTTCACGTAGTTTTGCTTCGCTTTATTTCTCCACATCAATTCTATGCCCTTGATATGTAGGTTAGGCCTGCAAGCTCTTCTGTTGACTCTATGGATTTGACTTTGAGAGCGCTCTATGGGTGACCAGTGCCTCCTAGAAAGGATGAAGAATGGCTACACTGGCATATAACAGGACAGAATTAAATAATAAAAGAGGTGGTGAGAACAGCAGACCAAGTGTTTACTAAAAGTGAGGCATTTTATGGACCGTAACCCGCAACAGAACCACAGAAAGAGGGCCCTCTTGAGGCCAAGGACTTTCACTACTTGGGCCTGAGCTCCATTTAGCAGAGCCATCTGAGAGCCAGCTGGCCATCCTTGGCTGGTCTGATGAGAGAGCCTGCGGAAGAATGAGCTCCTTGTCCAACTGCCTTTATGTGGAGCTCCCAAAGCAGCTCTTTGTTTACCTGCTGGGTCTTTCTGGGTGCCCCCCCCCTCCCCTTTTCTCTCTCTCTCTTTTCCCTGGTGCCGGGGGCCGAGACGCTGAGGTCACTACATTGGAATTGAAACTGTAATATGGCAACAGCTCCAACTGTTATTGACCAGGTCTTTATTGGCTGAACGGAGACAAATTAAAGAGCTTAGTGAGACAAATTATTCTATGTGAAAATATCACACATGGAAAAGTATGTGATATAATAGTATTTTATACTGGATTAAGTATAATACCGTAATTAGGAACTGGGGTTCCCTAACCGTGCGGAAAAAAGCCACAGATATTTCACCCACAAACGATCAATTTGCTACTAATATCAGGATCTATTTACCATTCATTCTGGTCCCATTTCAGCAATTGTGGTCAAACTGTTAAACCATAGTAAAACCATTTTTGGTTCTTTGAGTTGTCATAGTTATACATACAGTAGAATGCACTTTGTGTTCTTTTCTAATACAACATTTTGTATTTAATTATATTAATTAAAATATATAATTAAAATTATATTATCAAAGTAGAATGTTTTAAATGTTTACATGCATTTTGGAATTTCTCAGTATTTGGTGATTTCCCCCTTTCACTTTAAAGACACTGTGCACTTCAGCTGGAACTCCACAAGTTTGGGCAGAAGCCTTTGATGAGTAGATCAGATCCACCTGAGCGTTGTCTGAACACGCGCTTCAACAAAGGGGATAAGGCTAAAAAACATCTGACCTTTCTGTACAAGGGCCTTAAAATGGTAACAAATGTACTTAAATTTGAATATTGACCTAAGGCACAATCCTCATTATTTCTCCTTCATTTTACTTGTCATACATTTTTCTTCATTTATTTCCATATTTTCCAGGTGGTCTCAGCCTTTTGGCCCACAATGTATGACTGTTACCAATGCTACTTCCTCTTATTTAACTCAGTTCTTGGATAAGAATGTTACTTGCTGCTTCTGTTATAACACACACACACTGGTAGCATCATGCTTAGTCACTGGGGGAGGGGGGCGTCCTGCCCATTTCAAGTTCATAAGAGAGTTATAAAATCTTCCATACTAGCAAGGTGAACTGCTAGGTATTGCTTCAAATATATAATGCCTGATGGTGGCGAGGGAGGGGTGAATGGACAACAGGCAGGGCAGCCGTGTGTACTCTTCAATGGGCAGTTTATTAGATAAAAGTTAATACAATTCTCACATGATCTCTTTTGTTAAGGCTTCAATAGCACAGCGTGGCCTGTTCCAGGCTTTCATACACAGTGGACACATTGATGAATCCTTTCTGGTCTCTGGTCACTGCTCTGCAAGAGTACATGCTTTAACTGCAGCCCAGCTAAATACAACAAAAGCAACACATCACGTTTAAGAGCAGTTTTTTCTTTTCTATTTATCTTGGAGAAACGAACAGATTACAGCATAAAACTGCTGCCTTACAGTTTAGGTACATCTTGTGTGCATGCTGATGATTTGGTCAGGACTTGTGTTGAACGAACTGCTAGTAAATGTTAACGTTGTGCAAAAAAAAAAAACAGTCTGTTTAGTTAGTTAGTGTAAGGAATGTTCAAGTACCCGTGCAAAAACTACACAAGGTCTCAAACTGCCGTTCTAAAAGGCACTCAAGACCCGAGAGCCAGCGTTCAGCTCTCGTTCGCCATGGTTTACTTCCCATAGTCCGTCTCCTGCTGTTTAGAACCACGGGTGCTGCGTCACTGTTTGAGCACCGGAAGCTCTCTGGGTTTGAAGAAGGCTTGGGCCATTCCCATGGCGTAAATATACACCTTGGAGTCCACCACGATTTTCTCCTTCTTCATTAACTCTATAAAAACAGGAAACATGAGGATGACGAGGAGGAAAGTTAAAGTGATGCACAGATCAAACCGAAGCAGACCCTGAAGAAATTAAGAACCACAGGGGGTCCTCCAGTTACGACAGATCCGTTTCTACAACGGTGACGTAACTCGAATTTTGTTGTAAGTAGAAACACACCCTAGACTGAGTCACTTACCGATCCTCACACAGCTGTAAAATCATAATCTAGACCATAAACACACAACGAAGCCACAGAAAGAGGAAAAGGACATAAATATACTGTACTTGTACATTGTACTGTAGTAACAGAAAAAAATGACAAAAATATGTGTAAAAACACTCGCAATTTAAACAGTCCAGAATGGTTTAGACAAGAGTACTGGGGGACGCCAACTCCCTCACTTATACACCGCTTTACTGCGTATTCTTCCACCGTGCTCAACCAAACTAGTTCGCCCATGTAGTCCCTAAGTATGACAACAGTATCACGTCTCAATTTTACGTTCTTATGGGAGTGAGCGCCGTAAACTCGAAATGTCGTTGCTGAGACTGTTGTAACCCGAGGACCCCCTGTATCTTTCTTTGAGTGACGCTAAAGACCATCATAGGTCATCACAGCCAACCAATCAATACTGAGGACACCTTCTCCCCATTCAGTCACTTTTCCAACATGGAGGTAAAGTTACTTCTGGTTGTTTTCAGACCCCTGAACTGTACAACACCTGAAACAAAGATGAGGTCCATGTACCATGCATGTAAATTTGTGTACAAGTGATAGGGGAGTAGAAGGCAGGTGTCAGGGGGTTGTGAACCATCATTGTTTTTGGATCATTTTGCATCTATGGTTAAAAGAAGGCAAAGAAATCGGGGCAAAGACATCACTGAAGTCAGAGGAATATCACATAGTGTCAGAGGTTGAAGTGTACATGGTTTAAATGTGTTTATTCTGTTCATAATAATACGATTTTTAGCAATTAACATCTATTCTGAAAAATCAAAAATGTACTTCGACAGGCTCTCAGTCAAAATTATAATTGATGGACCGAGATACCGAACGATTTGTTCCACCAATAATACTCACCGTCAATTTTCAGCTGAAATTCGTCTAGTGGGAGATGAACAACTTCCACAAACTCTGGAAAAAAGAAAATGTATTTTTAAACTTTGGGAGAAAAAAACAGGCTTAAAAATGTGAACAATATTTTGTAAAGGACATAGAACTTACCCCCATCACCTAAAAAAAGAACACAAATGGAGAAAACAGAAGAATGAGAGATTAAACTTGAGGAACTTTTGGTTGAGCATCATAAGAAAATGGCATTAATGAGGAAAATGTGGACAAAGAATATGAATTGTATGAAAAGTAGGAATTAGGGATGGGCATTTCAAGCAAAAATACTGTTCGCTGGGAACTACTGGATTTTTCTTTGAAGATCGCCCCACACGCATACACATACACATATACACACACACACACACACAAAGACTTGTATTTGATCATGTTCTTTAGTGACGCGATACTGAATGAGCAGAATCTAATTCAATCTAATTACGTGCCACACATTTAACACTGTAAAACACTTTACACCTGATGCTTCTTCTTCTTATGCTGTTAAATGGCTGTTGGCAAACAGTGTTTAGGTACATTACTGCCATGGTTTACAATCAGGAATCGTGAAAAACAAGGAATAATATATATATACATTTTTAAGACGATAGTCACAAACTATTCATATTTAATGACTATCTGAATATGACCCATCCCTGGTGTGAAGACAAACAGTAAAAGCCTCACCCAGCTGTTGGGTGGGGTTTATGTTTTCAGTATCATCGCCGTTTATGTTCACCATCACGATCTGTGTGGTGCAGTTAGAGAGGCCTGGATCGAGGCATGTGACTGATGGAGGAATAAGAGTTTGAGGAGAGAGAGAGAAAGAATGAGTGTACATTAATTCATGCCATAGCCACATATAAAATACAGGTAAAGGAAAGTGTCCTCTTATAGACACATGTGAACACACCATAGCACCATAGTGTGAAATTCTTTCTCTGCATTGAACCCATTTAACCCATTCACCAAGTAAAGCAGGGTGCTGCCACCAATGGGGGGGGGGTGCACAGGGAGCAGTGTGTAGGGATGGTACCTTGGGATTCGAACCCATGACCTTCTGATCACAGGGGCCACTCCCTAACCACTATGCCACCAGTCGCCCCAGTATTCATTATTACTTATCAGTTTAGACACCAAATATACAATAACTGACTTCCTGGAACAGTCTGGATACCTGGAGTGACTCCCACAACTTCTCCCTTGTAGCCGGTCTCCTCCTTCAGCTCTCTCAGAGCCGCAGTCTCAGCAGTTTCATTATCATCAATAAGCCCTGATCACACCACAGCACAGACGTCAAACAAGACACTGAGACATCACCGCTTATCAGTGTACAGGCAAGTGTATAATCACACACACACACACACACACACACACACACCACTCAGCATCACCTGCAGGAAACTCTAAAGTGTTGCATCCCATCGGAGGCCTGAACTGCTTGACCAGGACGACACAGTCTTTATGCAGGGTTCTCTTCAGCAGGGCGATGATCCCCACACCTTCACATCAAGAACACGTGTGAAAAAACATGCATCAAACGCACATTTCATACGATTAGTAGCAGAGAGGGTCCAGGAACACACCGTCCGCAGCTGTGTTGGTTGGTCTCGTCGTTCTCTTCGTCGTCTCCCATGTTCTGGAGGGGGAGGGAGTTAGAGAGGGAGGGAGAGGGAGAGAGAGAGAGAGAGGGAGAGAGAGAGAGAGAGACAGAGAGAGAGACAGAGCCCATCATTACAGTTATATGGATCAGTAATGACAGCCACAGGTCATATCAGGCCTCTCTACATATGAATTAAAATATTATGATAAGAATTACCTTATTAAATTATGATAAGATACCTTATTAAAAAGAGACAACATCTCTACCAAGTATTTTCATTACTATTAAAAAAAAAAAAAAGATTAACATGGTGCATAGAAATGGCCAGGACATTCACTCCTTGTTTCATACAATACATATGAGGAAAATCAGCCTACGGCAGTTTAGCCCACCTATTCAGGCTGAAGTTATAGGGAGCTTTTTGAATGAGGCACAATACAGGTATAATTTACAAATTTCAATCTGGCCTAAAACTGGTGTTTAACATTATTTGTATCATTAAGAACCATATTTACAGGCTTGTAGCCTTTTTAATCCCACAAAAGTCATGAAATGGCCCTTTTATACCTAATATATTTAGTCCAATTCCGACTGCAACCCTCACCACTAATGCGTTTCAAGCCCACGTGAAGCCCATCCCCAAAAATACGCTCCTCCCACCTGCAAGACACATCACCAGAAGGGGCTTTGCTTCTCCTTTAAACTCTTTTTTAGACATGCAGGGCTGTTTACAACAGATGTGTTGAAACGAACATTTTTCATTGTGGCCAGAGTGTCTCTTTAAATGTTTTGTAAATCTAATCTCAAGCTAAAATATTTACATAAAAATTAATCGGTAGATTTGGACACAATGGTTATTGGTGGACTTTGTGAGGGTGGGTGGATTTTGGTTGGATGGACTTTGAGAAGGTGGAATGGAGAACACTAATAATGCAGGATGTGCCCCCTTTAGGAAACAATGAACTACCAAAGGTTGGAGTTCATCATAAGATGGTTTCATACTGAAAGAGCACAGTCCAGAGGCGGCCTACTACTCCAAAGTGATAGCAGATCAATACCTCGTACTTCCAGAGGGGTCCACATAGGTGGTCTTCTCCAGCTTCACCCATTTTCCAGCAGCAATCACCTATAGTCACATGGGTGATCACAGCAAACATAAAACATTTACAAGGACATTTTTATTACAGTTGAGCTTAGGGCTGCACAATATATAACCTAGTAATCGTTATTGCGATAATGGTCGATACTTATATTACAGAAGGCTACAATATGCAAATGATGCTCTGACCAATCACAGTGTTTCTGACAGGGTGACCAATCGCAGCTCCAGGTGAGTGTTCTGATGAACCATTTTTAACTGTTAAAGGTGTTGGTAAACTGCTGTAGCCAAAAATGGAGATATTTAAATGTGCTGGTTTTGTGACATCACAAAATCTGTGATTTGAAAACGGGCTGTTTTTGTCGTTTATTCGTCCATATATGGACTGCATGGATGGGGAGGGGGAGTATATGTACCATCTGAAACAATATCTACAGCCTTTAAGCCTCTTTCAGTCCAGTTAAGTGATTACGTGGGCCCTTTAAGGTCTTGAAAGGCACTGTAATTGCAACATGTAGCAGTAAAATCACCATTCTGATATTCTGTTAATACCCTGCAGCCCTAGTTGAGCTGAAAACCCGGTGTATTCCGCGTGTTACCTCCTCTTTGACTACATGAGGCTCTATCTTGTCGTTTCCTGGACAGCTCATCCTTCCCGGACCCAGCAAACACAGGGATAATTCTGGACACACAACAAAGAATTAAGCAATCAGGATCATGTCAGGGACATCCCAGGAACTGTCGAGGGTTCCAGCTTACAACCACAGGCTAGAGCATGCACAAACTAGTGTACAAACTAGTCCAGGTCAAAGTGTTCAAACTACCAAAATCAAACCTTTAAAGTGATGTTAAGCCTTCCGGTGTGAAAGAAAAAACAGTCTGAATGAAAGCACTACTGTCACTCATGTGCAATAACCAACCTCTTGCAACAGCCAAGTCTGTGGGCTAATCTCAAAAAGCTCAATACTCTCTCCTTAGTGCACTAGGTGTAAATCTGCAAAATCCGCTTTTTTTGCCCAAATTGTGCAGTAAAATGTGTGTAATAGGAGACTACCAGAGCCTCTGACGTCCAAATAACTATAACATTGTCATGTTGTGTTTTGTTTAGGGTGCAGGAGCATTGATTTTATGAGCCCTATATAGTGTACATAAAGCGATTTGAGTTGTACCCACATAGAGCCCCAACCATCGTGTGCATCCAGAAAATATTCCTTCCAGAAAATACTCCCGTTCCTTGATTGTTTTTCTAATTGGTTGAATCTGTCCGTGTACGGGGCTGTTTATTTAAACAATGATTTCGTTGTAGTAAGTGCCAACGTAGTGTTTAAAACACTAATAATGTTTTAATAGTAATAATAGTAATAAAATAGGAACTATTGGGTTGGGTCGAGTAATACTGTTTTTGGGGTTGCACTTTCGAACCTGCCTGTGTAGCCGTTAGCAGCATGAAGAAGGAGCAAGTTGTAAATTGTCAGTTTTCTGTTTGGTATCCTTTATTTAAGAAGCACACGATTAAAAGGTAAAATTGCCCTCTTGTTAATGCAGTAGAGATGTTCGTTGTTATATTCTTTGAAAAAAGTAAAACCTTAGTCAAACGTGCTAGCCAACTTAGCATATGAAGCTAAAATGTGTCATCTGGGATTTAACTGCTGGTTTAATGTCATATAACTGTGTTATCTAACTGTCATTCTTACAAATATAAAGAAAAATACTTGAAACTATTTCTCCATAGGTCGGCCGTTAAGATGTAAAGGAAGTCACAATGGGGGTGAATGGAACCAGACGTCAAAGCACTTTTTATTGCCTCTTAAACCTCTCCCACATCCTGAGATAAGACTTTGAGTCAAAACATATGTTTTAAATACATGCATAGTTTTGGAATTCTTCAAAGACAAAAAATTAACATAACATTTAAAAGACACTGGTGGATTTGGCTAGTAAATTAAATACATTTGCATTGTAAACATTGAGGTCCCTGCTTCCATTCACCACCACTGTAAATAAATTAGAGCAGAACGTTTCTATTCAGTTTTGCATCATACCTCTCTGAATTCCATTTTAAAATCAAAATCAGTCTAAATGTCTTTATATTGTCCTGTGGAGTTGACTTTATGGTTCTTTTCACAGCTTGATTCTACCTCTGCCTCAGAATGTGATCGATTACCTTCTGGATGACGGGACACTTGTGGTTTCTGGAAGGTGAGAGCGTTTGATAGCAGATCAATATATGAGTGTTTATTATTTTTTTCAAAAATCTAGGTGATTCACCAATCAATCTCATTTGCAGCAGTGAAAACAACAATCAGCGCTCGCAGAACAACAACAGTGACTCCGAAGAGGAGGAGGAAGATATTCAGGTGGGTGATATTCATTTGAGGAGATAAAGGGGTCTGTATATTAGTGTATACTATTTTGTATTAAAAATAGTTATTTTTTAACATGATCATTTTTTACATCTCTTAGAATTTAACAGATAGTTTTGTTACTGTGCTTTGAAGACTGATATATGATCTCACCTCTGATTGGCTATCCTGTTCATATCCTAACAGTTCATGATAGGCATGGCTGCCAAAAGCTGATTGGGTAGATGTATGCAAATGCATGTTTTTTTGTGACATCATAAAAATCATTTGGTTTCCATACATGCACCAATTGAACTGCCGAATGAATATGTTTAAAACTTACATACTGCATCTAACAAAGTTTTCCACTGTGTGGATTCTTTACAATGAATTAAGTCTTTTTTATGTTTGTAAATTTCTAATATAACAAAGTTAACACATGCATTTTTATTGATAATCCATAGATCATTGAGGTTAATTTAGCATACTGAGATGCTTTGTTATAATTGTTTAAAGTAGTTGTTTTTGCATCAGGTTAGAAGAATAACGCTGATTTCTGGTGTAATGGGATTAGATAGAAGCTGAGCAATACAGAGCCTCTGCCTCATGTATAGCTTCTTTTTAAATATGTTTTTTTCTAATATGATGTATGCTCTCTCTTTGTCAGTGGTCTGATGATGAGACAACAACAGTTGCAACGGTGAGTGTTGCCCTGGATTCTGCAACCTTATCTAGAAATGAGCTGTGGGTCATGCCAGGTTTCCACAGTACTGGTAGTGTGGTACTGGGAGGAAAAAAAAAAAAATCCTTAAAAGATGTGACAGACAGGTTTATTAAAAACAGCAGTGTTGCTTTGTGTTTTAAGTAAGGATTTTTAGTAGTAGTAATAGAAATTGAGACTATAGAAGGATGCAGAGTTGCATCTGGATAACTGTTTAAAAGTTTATTGACAGAGAGTGATGTGTTTTATCTTTTTTTTTTTAGAATGCAAGGTATATTGATGATGTCTGTCCTAGGACTGACTTCTTCTTTACTTCCTCACAGGCACCAGAATTTCCAGAATTTAACTCAAAGGTGCAGGAAGCCATAAACACACTGGGTGGCCGCGTCTTCCCCAAACTGAACTGGAGCGCCCCACGGGTCAGATCATACCCTCAGTATACCGTCTTGATCCACCCCACATTTCCTTATGTCTTGATTTGAATCACCTTGTTGGTGCAAAAATTTTCAAACTATCTTATATTTGTCAAATTAAGTAGATTTAATTAAAGAAACTGGAAAAAAATGTTTTACTGACAGGCTGCAAAGTGTGTAAAGATACAAGGAGCCTAGATCAAGGAGTTCCAACCACTCAGCATTCAGCACCACCAGTATACTGATCACCGCCTGATCATCTGGACTGGAAATGAGAGTCTTTGAAAGTCCTTCAGGAAGTCTGGAGAACTGTTCCTCAAGAACACATTAAAATACAAGAGAGTCTGGATCTTTGGAAGGAAAATTTTAAGAAATGCGGGGTGGATCAAGACTTTTACACAGTGACAGATTTGATCACATTTTCAAATTGTATGCATTGTCACAGTAGGCTTTTCTGCATATTTCATTACAAGGTGAACATAGTTAAATACAATTCATTATACTCAGTCTTTGATTTTTTTCTTGTCATGCATTCCAAGTTCTGAAAATCTAAATACAGTGATCCATGAAAAAGTCTTGTTTTTTGCAGTATTGCCAACCTCTTATCCTCAAATAACAATCCATCTTCATTACATTAACATAATTTACCCTTTTATGTGTACATGTCTCTCTCTCTCCCTCTCCCTCTTTAGGACGCGAACTGGATTGCCTTGAACAGCTCTTTGCAGTGTCAGAGTCTCAGTGACATCTTCCTTCTCTTTAAAAGTTCAGACTTCATCACACACGACCTCACACAGCCGTAAGTGATCATACACAGCGTCCTGTCAGGTTTCCTGCTTAGAAACTGTCATTCACACAGATCTATGTACAACTTTGTGTTCAGACCACAAGACTCTTAACCAAGACGTGCGGTCACAACTTTAAAGTGTTCATTGTAACTCAAACTGAACTCTCTACCTCACTGTACCTCACCTGTCTCTCTACCTCACTGTACCTCACCTATCTCTACCTCACTGTATCTCACCTGCCTCTCTACCTCACTGTACCTCACCTGCCTCTCTACCTCACTGTACCTCACC
>JBBPCX010069942.1:0-10989 GCA_037974365.1 Hydrocynus forskahlii | reverse complement strand
TATACTGTCCACTTTCTGCCGTACCAAGCAAATTTCCCACTTGTGGGACTAATAAAGGCTTATCTTATCTTATCTTACAAGAACTCCAAGCATCAGTGTTAACCCTCTGAGGTCAGCGGGCCCATATATGGGATTTTTCAACTTTTCCAAAACAATCATCTAAAGCTCCATGAGTTTTTGTCCTAAAAACCTATAAGTAACACAACTAGAAACCTCTACTTTTAAAATATGTATGTTTTAAAATAAAATATATCGATGGCGCTTTGTAAACAGAATAAAAAGAAAGCTTGTGATTTTCTGGCCCGTGGCCATGGTTTCAGCTATTCAGATGTAAAACACCAATCTGAATACCTGAATAGCAGATTGGCTCATTGTGCAGCAGGGGGATGTGAGAACACGCCCATTTCACTGCTATAAACAAACACACATGCTCGTTCTACACACTGGAAAACTTTTTGGAAGGATGTCGAGCGAACGGAAGATGTCATCTGCAGAAACCTTGCTGCTGATCCAAGAACAGCTCGCTTTGGAGGGTGAGTCAGACGACGCAGAGTCTGATTTATCTGGTGATGACAGTGAGGATGAACAGAGGCACTTGGAGCCTCATCTTGATCCAGTCAAAAGTAGTAAGTAAGTAGCCTAATATCTGTTTTACTACCTGTTGTTGGTGCTTTTTCGGTTAGCTCAGGGGTCGGAAATCCGCAGTTCTTTCATCCTTCTGTTATGGCTCCCTGTGGCTTTAGAAAATAAATAATAATTTAATACTAGAATGGCGGCTAACTGGCTATACCTATAACAGCTGCGTGCATCAACCAAGTGTCCAGTGGACTTTGGACCCAGAGCCCGTTGTACAGCACCAGTCACCATATCAGAATCAGAATCAGAATCGCCAAGTATGTTAGCGAACACACACAAGGAATTTGATTCTTTATTTGATTTCTGCATTTTAGATGCTGGAGAATTCAGTTCAATTCAGTTTTATTTATATAGTGCTTTTTACAACCAGGTTGTCACAAAGCAGCTTTACAAAGTCCAGGTCCGAGCCCCTAGTGATTAAGCCAAAGGCGACAGAGGTGAGGAAAAACTCCCTCAGCTGGAGGAAGAAACCTTGGGAGGAACCAAGACTCAACAGGGGATCCCGTCCTCCTCAGGTCAACCTAGAGAGAAAGAAACGACAATCTTTATGGGGAGAAATAACGAGAGGGCCTTAATGAACAAGATTATAGACTGATAGGCCCTCTATGGCTAACAGAGTTGGTTTCACTAAGTGTCCAGAGAGGCAAATATTGTTGGAAGAGAAACTGAGAGTCTGTAGTCCATAAACATCAGGATCAGGAGCAACAATCTCCGCCGGAGCTTTAGGCAGCGGAGTCCCCAGCTGTGGGAAGGGCCCGAGTGGAGCTGGGATCAGTCAAGGGCAGTTTCCCACGGAAATCAGTCCGGCAGTTGTGCAGCAGTTCCCTTCAGAGAAAACAGAGGAGAGAGTTAGTTCTGTTTAAATTTGCAGAGAATTGTTTATTTCTGTGAGGAGTGCAAGTTATGACTCTGGCATAGAGCAGCCTAGCTAGAAAGGGCAGAACCGAGAGGTATGATGGGTGTGAGAGTGCCCCAAGACACTGGCGCACCTCCACTCCACCGTCACAAACCTGAGTGAATGTGAGGAGTGGTGGGGCAAAAACACCAGTGTCCCAGTTTACTTGAATTCTCTGTGCCCGCCACCTCCCAGCTCTACACCTTCCATCTAACACAAAAAATTAGATACAAAAAGCCTGACTAAACAAATATATTTTCAGCCTGGACTTAAAACCTGAGTCCCGAGACTGTGTCTGAGTCCCGAATGTTGTTTGGTATAGCATTCCGGAGCTCGGGGGCTATATATGAGAATGTCCTTCTCCCTGATGAAGCTTTCATAATTTTGGGAACAAGTGAATATTCAGCACCTTGAGATCTGAGTGACCGTGAAGCATCGTAGTAAGAGATAAGTTCACTGAGGTAATCGGGTGCAAGGCCATATATGTCATTAGTAGAATTTTGTAGTCAATACGAAATTTGATTGGAAGCCAATGAAGCCTGGATAATATTGGGCTGATGTGGTTGAATATTCTGGTTCTAGTGAGGACTCTAGCTGCCGCATTCTGGACAAGTTGAAGCTTGTTTAGATTTTTGTTGGAGCAGCCTGACAAGAGGCTGTAACAATAATCAAGTCTGGAAGTAATAAAGGCGTAGACTAGTTTTTCTGCATCATGGAGACATAATGCACTTCTTAAATTAGCAATATTTCGTAGATGAAGGAAAGCTAATTTAGTAACAGTACTTATATGAGTGTCGAATGAGAGATCAGGATCAATAGTGACACCGAGGTTCTTTACATTTGACGCTGGAGTGGCTGAGTAACCAGCGAGATCAAGCATTAGACCTGACAGTTTGTTTCTAGCAGCTTTTGGACCTAGAAGGAGGACTTCAGTTTTATCTGTATTGAGTAAGAGGAAGTTATGTGACATCCAGGCTTTTAGATCTTTAATGCAGTCCCCAATCTTATTTAACCTAGGTTTATCATTGGGATTTGCAGAGATATAAAGCTGTGTATCGGCTGCATGGCAGTGGAAGCTAATCCTATGTTTCCGAATAATCATCCCTAAGGGCAGTATGTACAGAGTAAATAAAAGAGGTCCTAAAACAGAACCTTGTGACTGGGTTAAAAGATGTCAATTTCTCAACTACAGCTGAGATTTGGACAGTATCTGTGTCATCTGAATTGGGTGGCAAATGTGGTTGGGTCGAATTTCTAGATTGAATTTCTTGTCTAATTTTTTCTAGTTTATTACTGAAAAAGTCAATAAAAATGCCACTAGAAAGATTTGCACCTCCCTGGTTCTTAGTTAGTTTAGAAATAGTACTAAACAGAAACCTGGGGTTATTTTTATTAGATTCAACGAGAGATGTTAAATAGGTATAGCATGCCGTGGTAAGTGCTTTATTATAGTCCCTGCCAGGCGATGTGGAAGGATTCCAAATTAGTCAATCGCCATTTGAGTTCTAGTCTACTTGCGTTCTAGACTATTCGCCATTTGCATTCTAGTCTAGAATTAAGCTATATCTATTTTTTTGCTGGCCAGATGATCATATAACTAAAATACTGTTGTATTTGATATTTAGTATGCATGTCTTTGTTATGGTAGGTGACAGATTGGGTGTGAATGATAGATAGCCTGCTCTTTGTGTCAGATAGGCTACATTTGCAAATTTATGTCAGGTGTTGCTAGGAAGATATGCAAACTGAGAAGGTGTAAATTATTAAATTTATACTTAATTGTATTTTATTTATACTTATATACTTATGCTTTCTTTATTCTTATATACTTATATCTTCATACTGTATTTTTCTTTTTTACTTATACTATTTTGGTGACGTTGGTACTTATTTCTTCTTTATTTAATGTAAGCTTTTCTGTTTTTACTTATTTATACTTATATTTTTCTTTTTCATTTATACTACTTTTGTGAAAAAGACACGGTCTTTTGCCAGAAAAAGCATTTCACTGTATGTTGTACCAGCTATAATAAAACTCTTGAACTCTTGAACTCTTAGTTTTTGCAAAAGATTTAGAATATTTTAATTTAAGCTTTCTTTTCTTTGCAGTAGCTTGTAGTGCTTTGGAGGCAGGGGCAGACAATGACAGCCATTGACACCTGGCCTTGACAGGGGGAGGGAGAAGTTACAGGTGGGAAACACCCATCTAATGAATATGCATGTGAAAGAGCAGAGAAAAAGTACCTAACCTGACTCTTTTACAATTAGTAAAACTACATAACGTTTCTGAATGCTCTCCTTACATTTTTGTAGCCAAGACATATGTTTACAAGGTTCAAACTTCAAAAGTCTTGCTCAGACATATTTACCTCTGAAAATAGTTTTTGGCATGTCATGTTTACACAAGATTAAAAAAAAAACTTTCAATGTAATTTCATTACATTCACTTTACTTGCAGATTATAGCTGAGGTTTTCCAGAATATAATATTTGTCACTTTGGCATATATGTTTTTAGTTAAATGAAATACCTAAAAATGTAAAGGTGTAGCAAATTGCCTCAAAGTGCCAGAAAGGCCTCGGACCTCAGAGGGTTAAGAATACTAATTAATAATGTATGTCTTCACTTCCATTGAAGTTACTACAGCATTTAGTTGGCGACAAGAGCTACACGGTTCCTAATCTCTTTTAGGCATGATAAATGCTATTACCATGTGTTGAACAGCATGTGCTATTTGGCTTGCCCTTTAGCCTTTTGAATTGGGCCTGTAAATTTCAGAGAAGTCTCCAAGAATGCCTTTTCCAGGAAGCTCCCAAATTTAAAGCAGCAAATAGCTGCCTTTGTGTAAATAGTGTTGACACCCCTTAGGCTGGGAAAACCTGATGATCAAAGAGTCACAAGAAGAGTATGTCATGGACTAGTGACAAAAGGTGGCTATATAATCCTGGGAACCAGGAAACTGTGAAGTATATGTGTCTCTTGCACAAGACATAAATCATCCATTCGGCATTTGCATGTACAAAACATGAGACAGAGGAAATAAGAATGTAACCTGAACTTGTATCTATTGGAAAATACTTGGGAGACATTAGAAAAAGGGTGGAGACTTGAATATTCAACTATTTTTCTTATTGGCAGAGTGCCAATGAGGAGGTGTGGTCTGAAAAGGGGGTGTTGTATCCTAAAGGTCTATATAAACTGAATGTAAGGTCTACTGGGGACAGCATCTGATCACTGTTCCCACAGACCATGAAGCTGCCTTAATAAATAGTGTTGCCTTAACTTTCTGCCTGCATTTGATTTTAAACTTAGAAAAAGATTCTAAGATTTTTGCTCCAATTTTCTCCACAATTTAATTTGCCATTGTTGGCAGGATACAAAGAGGCCTTTGCAGACTCCCAGTTGCACACGGGACTCCTGAACTGCTGCTGCTCTGGTACAAAACACCTAAGGTAAGTGTTTTTTTCTGCTACCTTTTAATTTAGGTTCTGTAGTACAGCAATAGTAGGGGGATTATGAGGCATTGGGAAACTGTATACCTCTCTTAAAAAGAACTGTATATAATGTTAATTTATTATATGAATTGGCGCTATAATTAGTGAAATTTCTGAACAAATACATTCAAATATGAGTAAGACCCATTTTGTGGGTACTGTATTGTTGAGTCAGACAGATGGGGCAATGGTCCAATGGTAAGTATTAATCTGAATATGTGTTTCAGTGCTAGTCTGACTCATTAGAACGGCTAGTTGCAAAGCCTGTAAAAGGGTTACAAGTCATGTGAAGTGCTGAAAAGGCCTGAGAGATTTTAGGTTGGTGTGCCTCGACTCATGGCTGTAGCTCTTAGTAAAAGTGCAGAGATTATAGAAAGTGTGGGTTGATGAATCTGACTTTATTCTGCTAATTGCTGAGAGGGCGTAACGGTGATGTCTGGAGGAACCATGGGTATGGGTGACTGTTGTTTCTAGAACAGATAAGTGAGAGATTGCATTGATCTCTGCTGTCTGTTTGAAAATTAAATGAGGACAGTGCACGTATGCAAAGTAAATGTGTGTCAGTGTGGCGAGCTAAACTGGAATTATGTTGTGAAGATGAGGATAAACTTATTTGTGTATTGTATCAGAGTGGTTGCATGTGTGTGAAGTTGAAAAAGTAAGGGGGTTGACATATTATTGAAAATTAGAGAAAGGTAGAGTATAATGTTGTCAAAAACAATTGATTCTCACATACTAATCGATACAAAAATTTAGTACTGAGTTCAATATCAATTAGCACGGGTATCGATACTTAAATGCCAGTTGTGCATCTGCCAGTTCATGGAAAACAATTTTCAACAGGCACTGCAGCGGGCAGCCCCTCCCTCGGCTACCTCGAGGACCCAATGTTTGCATGACAGCTGGTTTGGGACTCATTTAAAGGTGTATGACATTTTTTTTCCTCTGTAGAGAGCCAGGGTGAGCTTTGTGGGAGCTTTGGGACTTTGGCTCTCTACGGAAGAAACAAAAGTGGCACGCACATTTAAATGTAGTTCGGCCAGGAAACAACCTAGCGCAGCTCCCCCAGACCTATTGAATGTGGCCGGTGGCGAAGCTCTCTTCCCCAAGAACCTGCGTGTCTGTCCCATGGGCACAGACTTTCCAAGCCGTGTCGCTCCACGGGTCAAGCACCCAGCCACGCCAAACTTGACATGCCAGTAGATCGCCGTGAGACCTTTCGAACGAGCCCCTGTTTGCCCCCGTAGCCCATGGGGATCCGGAGTTATTAGCCCATTGTTCTCTATGGAGGGCGGGGAAAAAAGCATTGCGTGCCTTAAATGCACTACTAAGTTCTGAGCTGGCTAATAATAATAATAATAACACATTTAATTCATAAAGCACTTTACAAAATACCCAAAGACAACAATTTTGAGTAGACAAACAAAAGGGAGCATTTTGTTTGTCTACTCAAACCTAGCGCCGCAAAATTTTACAGGGACCCTCAGCTCCCTGAGACCTATTGAATGAGGCCAGTCGCGAAGCTCTCCTCTGCAGAGAACCAGTGCGACAGCCCCTGAGCACACTTTAAATTATTTGTTAAAAAGTTCCTGTGTTTGTTTTTTCTCTCCCTGTAGTATCAAAAATAGTATAGAGTATCGAGTACCATCCTTAGAATCGGTACGGAGTTTGAAATTTCAGTATTGTGACAAGCCTAGTAGAGTACATAAATAAAATATAAGAAAGTGGTATTAAGTAGGATAAATGCAATAATAAAAACAATACAACAATATTAATAAAAAGTAAAGAAAAAGTGGTGAAAAACACGACAAACCAGCAAACACAGGGTAGAGTGCCTGTAGAAAAAATGTGTGAGGAGAATCCATTATTAAGAGAGAAAAAGTTTTGTAAAAATGGTAATGTGTAGCTGAAGCCTGAATATGCAATGGCCAGAAGGAGACATGTTTAATCTGGGGCTGAGTGAGGCATTAGAAGTCCTCATCCAAAACTTTAAGTTAAAAGATAAGCCTGGGAAGAGAAAGAAGAAATGAAAAAATGAATTGGGAATCCTGAAATTGTTAAAAAATGTGGGAGAAACATTTTTTTGGAAAAAAGCAAGAGGAAGTAGAAGAAGTGGATCGGAAAATGAGGAAGTATGATACCCCTCCTCCCTATATAGGCCAGTATCCTATTGTCGAGGGAAAGTTGGAAGAGTGACAGTTACTGACAGTTACTGCCGGATGCTGAATGAGTGACAGTTACTGATGACCTGAGGCGGGAGCCAGAAACTGAGGAAGGTTCCGCACCCTTAGACTGTGACGGAAAAACCCCAGGAGTAACGGCTGCATTGGTGTGTTTGGCCCACACAATTGAGAGTTGTAGAGGTACAGCTGTGGCAAGACAGAGGGAGCCGAACAGGGGTGAGTACAGACACGCTCCGACGGGAGTGGGGAACTGTACCTCGAGGAATTGCCACTCAAGGATGGGAAAAGATAGGTGTGAGGTCAGTGAGAAGTATAAAGGATGAGACAGAGCAATTAGGATGAGAAGACGGTGATTATAGTACTGATGAAAGGGAAATGGATTGTTATCGTAAATATGAGACAGAAAAAAGGCAGAGACAGCAGATTAAACAAATACAGAGACTGTAAAGGAGATGGTGAGCTAAGGAGAAGTGGCAGAGAAAAGAGAGTCGAATGATGTACACCAAGGTAGAGATTCGATGATCAGGTAGCTCAAAGGTCTGAGGACACTGTTAAGAGGATAAGCCAGGCAGCTAGTAAATTAGAATACTTTTTTCACTCCAATAGGAGAGAGAAGTTCAGGGACATGGAGACAGGAGGAAGAAAGTTCAGGTGCAGAGGAAGAGTGTGCAAATGAAGGGAGAACACAAAGGTCAGGGAACACGTATCCTTCAATACAAGCTCCAGTATTGATAAAGGGAGGTAAATTATGTACCATGGCAAATCCAGGATCTGGAGGGGCTGGTTAGTGGTCTACTGGATCTGCATGAAGGGGCCCAGAAGTGGATACAGGACTTTGAAGAAAAAACACTTGGGCGTCTCCTAGTTTTAGGAGATGTGAAAGCCTTGTTGGCCATATGGCCAGAGTAATTGGGCAAAAGGTTATGGAAGATGTAATGACATGGGCTGGCATGGAGTTTCAAGCTGTAAATGTAACCTGTGATGGTATAGAGTTCATTCCTTATCGCAACATGTCGTAGGATGCAATGAGAGAAGCATACTCACGAAAACTGGACTTGAAAACCCTGAAGGGAGATCCTATAGGGAAAACTGAAACCCCCTCTGTGTATGTGCATAGTATGATAAAGGAATGGAGAGATCCAGATCAAGACGACCTGATTAAAGTAGTTTTTCATACAATGATTCTGGATGGACTTCTAGAAAAGTTTGTGGCTCACGTGGTGCATGCTGTGGACAAATATAGACAGGCAGAGCAAAATACCAGAGCAGGAGAGAGAAGTGGTTCGGAAAGTGGCCCAGCTGCAACTGGGAGAACTCACCAGAAATTACAAAAAAAGAAACTTCAAGACACAGGGACAGACTGAGCCAATACTCCAGATGTCAGTGACAACAAATTTTGTGCCTCCTGCTGTTCAACAAGTGAATGGAGCTTAACAATCACCACAGCCTCTAGCTCCTCCCCATACCAGTCATACATATACATACACAGCCAGGAGGAGGTGGACCCATGGGCGTCGTTGCCTTTAAATCTGAGGGGGACGTGTCCCCCTCACATTTCATAATTATTTGTTTGGACCCCCCCCACATTTAACACAAATAATTAGTTCACCCAGCGCTGTTGAATCTTGAATCTTTTGCGAAAGAATCCACTCCACTTAATCGACAGAAGAATACACACAGCCGTTCCAGTGGTGTGTGTATTCTCCTATTGATTAAGTGGAGTGGATTCCTTCACGAAAGATTCAATATTCAAGATTCAACAGGGGTTTCCAAACACCCCCACCCCCTAAAAGGACGAGACATTACACGCACGCAGCAACCCCGCACCTAAACCCCGCCCCATGCCCAAACCCCGCCCCCATGTGTAGACCGATGCGTCCCCCTCACATTAAAACTGCTTCTGACACCTCTGGGTGGACTGAGAGGACAGAGGGCCAGAGGCAGACAACAGCGACAGCAATCCCAAGGCCCACCTGGTGTCTGCTGGGGATGTGGAGAAATAGGCCACATCCAAAGAAATGTCCAGTAAACCCATGGATGGGACCTGTAATGCAGGGAAAATCGACCTGGCGGCCTCCAGAGGGAATAAGATAAGATAAGATAAACCTTTATTAGTCCTACAAGTGGGAAATTTGCATTATCACGGCAGAAAGTGGACAGAAACAAAGAGCAGCAAAAAATTAGAAGTAGAATAAAAATACAAACGGGCACTATACAATCTAGGAACATAAAAATGGGACAAAATAAAAATATGTGCATGTGCATTGTAAAAAAATTGTGTATATATATATATATGTGGACTATATGTAAACTTAGATAAGTATGTATGTACACAATGAGCATATGCGGGGATTGGCATCATTTTTTTGCTCTAGTACTCTACATTAATGAATTGGCACACACATTAAAAAAAAATGTTTCACCTCACCATGGGCACTGGAACCAGTACAACTCAATACCCCCCCAACCATGCGGTCCCCTGGTTGCGCATGCACATAGATAGATATATTTTCTTTTAACTATACTTTTGAGCACTGCCAAATGGTGCTGAATGTGCAAACTGACACATTCTGACACAAAATTTAACCTAAATTAAATTACAGGTGTATTCACCCACAGGGATTATTTGACACCAACATTTTTAAATCAACATTCTAAAATGATGGGTGTGTCTGCTTTCTTGCCACTAACTGTTCGAAATGAGGAAGGCACGCTGACAGAGCCACTGGGGCAAGTTTCTGAGTTCAGCCTGTTTCTGTACTTGTTTTCGTGGCTGTCAAGTGAGAAGATACGTGGAATGGAAAAGCAAGATTGTTTTCACTGCGTCTCACTCAGCTGGGGATTTTCCTCACAGCATGACAGACAGAACTCGGATCTCGACTGTAACCCAGCATCGCATGGTATCTCCAAAAGGTTATCCTGGACAACATGGGCAGATCAATCCTCTCTGGACTGGCGAACAGGTCTCATATCGGGGCGGGCTGTGAAGTCGAGGGGGCAGGGTGGGGCATGTAATAACAGAAGCGCTGAGATCAGACCTGCTCTGACTGAATTTTGATTGGTGCATAAGCAAGGCTCCACGGACCGGCAGGAACCATATTTTAAAACGTCATTATTATTTTTCTTTTTAAGGTTTTCCTTTCCTGAGTGGTGGTACTTACAGATCCTGTTCAGTCTTTTTCTGTCCCCAGCAGAGATGTTGCTGCCTCAGCAGACCACACCGCAAAATATGGCTGATGCCACCACAGTCATAAAAGGTCTTCAAGAGTGGGCCCTTCACTCCATTAGATCTGAGCCTCCGCAGCAGGTACAGCCTGCTCTGCCCTTTTTTATAGAGTGCATTTGTGTTATGAGTCCAGTCCAGATGAACATCAAGGTATCTGTAGCTCTCCACAGCCTCAATGTCCAGACCCTGGATGTTCAGTGGTTGTAGTGGAGGATATTTGTGCCTGTGGAAGTCTACTAGCAGCTCCTTGTTTTTTCCAGTGTTGATCTGGAGGTAGTTCTGCTGGCATCAGTCCATAAATGTCCCAGGTCAGTTCTCTGTACTCCCTGTCATCCCCATCAGAGATGAGGCCAACTATTGATGAGTAATCAGAGAAATTCTGCAGGAAACAGTGGGTGGAGTTGTGAGAGAAGTCTGCAGTGTATATAGTTAAAAGGAATGGTGCCAGAACGGTTCCCTGTGGGGCCCTGTTAGGTTGTTGTTCTGTATAATTGTATAAGACTCTGTGTTTCTGCAGGTGGCCTTATCATTTCACATGCCTTTCTCACTCCCATTT
>JBBPCX010069941.1:0-10990 GCA_037974365.1 Hydrocynus forskahlii | reverse complement strand
GATGTACACTAATGTACTAGGAATTATGTACAATGATCAACCACAACAATCAAACCATTAACAGGTGAATAAATAACCATTGATTATCTCATTACAGTGGCACCTGTCAAGGTGTGGGATATATTAGGCAGCAAGTGAACAGTCAGTTCTTGAAGTTGATGTGTTGGAAGCAGGAAAAATGGATTAAAAAAAAAAGAACAGAGATCTGCGTGACTTTGACATGGGCCAGATTCTGATGGCTAGAAGATTGGGTGAGGGCATCTCCAAAACGGCAGGTGCTGTGGGTTGCACTCGGTATGCGGTGGTCATTACCTACCAAAACCGATCCAACAGATCTTCATCTTCATTTTAGTGCATTCATTTTAAAAATGGGGTGGGGTGTGGGGGGTCCTACAGCACAAAACATTACAACATAAAACTAGTAGCCCATGCCAACCTGTGTACCTTTACACGATTCACCATTCCAAGTACGAAAATCCTTGCTTTTCCATTGGCATTGCTGAGTCGCTATTCAAGCAACAATGAAAATACAAATGGAATAAAACCATGCAGAGCTTCAGATGTTTGTTTTCAGGGGTTTATACTGTACCTGCATAGGTGTCATGCTGCATGTGGATAAAATGGAGAAGAAAAAAAAAAAACACAAAAACAATCGCATCACACATTGTTTTCCTCACAGGACCATCAGTGACTGAGAAATTCTGTAGCAACCTGCATGTATAAAACTACATTCATGTACCTGCTTGTTGAATAAAACCAACAAGATAATTTACTTATGGTTACATGTAACAAACCAAGTTAATCAGTATCATAAACTCCTTAACTGTTGAGTCTTTCAGTCAGTTTGTAGGGCAGTCATTATAATTCTACTGTCAGGTTCTCTTCTTGGGAGAAACTTTAGTAGTTGATGAAGCATGTATTTATGAGCAATTATTTTAAATAAATGATCAGTAATACATGTAACAGTAATTAATTCCAAACGTGAACAAATGTAGCACTTCTTTTCAGACCATTCAGGACACTTCAGAGATGCTAAAGAGGGTAAAAGAGAAGCTTTTTGCGCAGAACGAGTTCATTCGTTCTGAAGGAGATTTCAGGCAAAAAATCCCTGATAACACATGATTATTTGCTGCCACATTCATTTTTTAAACAAAGCTGCCAATGGCACTTTTAGTTCTTTAATTATCTGCTTCAAACGCAGAATGTTCTCAGGAAGCTTCAAAAAGGCTGCAAAAAATAAAGCCTGAAATACTGAGATTTTGAAGAAACTGAGATGGACTTCTTTCATTTAGACTTAAGCAGCAAAAAAAACCTTATGCAACCTGGTCCTTCAGCTAAGAGGAAGATTTAAGAGATGAAATAAGAGAACACAGATTAAGAATTACTTCTTTTCTGGGAGACGGCTTGCAGGCAGGCGGTGACGATGTCACATTTCTTCTGCTGCTTGTGATGAAGGCGGTCCTTCCTCTTCAGTTGACGCACCAGTTTAGCAGACTGGATGCCGATACGGTAATTCACCTCCTGAATGATCCATTTCAGCTCCTCTGGCTCTGAAAAGAGAAAGTACACACATAAAGCCAGTTTAAATCTGCGTCCACCAGTGCAAACATACAGTAATCTGTGAATGAGACAGGTTTTCCATTTCTTGAGTGAAATAACACTAAACACAGTGAGTTAGCTATAGTTTATACATATTGTTAAAGTCAGATCTGCAAACTAAGTCTGCACGATACAGATCAAATATTAGTATTGCAATTTTACTGCTACATATTGCGATAGTTATACCTTTCAAGATATCAAAGGCCCCATATCATCACTTTTCTGGAATTAAAAGGCATTCTGCAATATCACTATTGCAAAGACATTTATTTTGCTGTCCACACTTATTTTGCTGTCCTACACTGAACCAAGTATGAACAATGCACCAAGCAAAGTAAACTATATAAAAAGGAAATATAAAAAAAATAGTAGGAAAAGCTGAATACAATTTCTTTATTGCACCATTTGTGTTCTACAGTACACACAGAATTCCGCAAGTTAACTACCCTTGATTGCTTAAAAACATGTAATAGTCAGCAAGGAACCATTTTAAAGATGAATAAAAGTTCAAAAATATTTTACGTTCAAATAAAAAACATCCACTAGCCCAACACAGAGTGCCCAATTTTAATAAGTAGCTTTTTTCTCTACTGCTTGCTACTACTTGCAATTACCACTTGCAATTATTAGATGCTTTAAAACTTTTTTTTTATAGTAAAAAGAATATTGGCTGAAAATACTGAAAGTTTTTTATTTACTCAGAAAACAAGATTAAAATACAGTAAATACAAATAAACAGTACACTGTGATTTACGACAGATGAGGGTACAACAGTTATTGTGTGTGTGTGAGTGTGTCAGTGTGCCATGCATTACCTGGTTTATCTAATCAATCCTTTATTAAATTTTATCAGGTGCTGTGGATGGCTGGGGTGCACAGAGAGTCAGGAACTAAACCAGCGCTTTCCTAATAGTACCACTCTGACTAATATATTTTAAAAACTATTCTTGTTATGTTTCACTTAATTTGTGTTTTTGTATGTTTTGTATTAATTATAATGTTGTAGTGCTGGATCCCTGGACATAAAGTAAGTACAACCTTGGACTAAATGTCAGCGTCAGTGGAGCATTGTCCTTGGATTTTTTCTTCAATCTAGGCTTAGGCTTAATCCGGGTCTTGGAAACCAGATCATAATGTATCTACTGACAAAAACACTTTCAGTCGAGATAAATAGGTTAAAGCTTTTGCACAGCATTACACTATATTTATACTGTATATATTTATACTACATATCTATAATGACCTACATGTATCCTTGAATTAGGGGTGCACAATTTATCAATTAATTAACACATTACCACAATTTGGTTTCTGCAATACTGAGATCACAGAGGCTTCAACATGCAAATGAGTCTCTAACCAATCTATTTCATTTTATTCCATGACATTTGTGTGGGTATATGTACCAAACATTTACAATTAATTGAAACGGAATTTATTTTATATCACAATCACAATATGTAGCAGCATAACTACAATAATATTTTGTCCATGTCATATAGCCCCCTCCCTTGAATGTAATTATTTTATGTGAGTCACTTATTCTATCTTACCTTTTCCCCCATTTTACCGACTTATAGTATATACAGAATTTCTTTCTGAATGTGTGCTGAATTCCTATATGCCCTATAAGTAAATGAGATGCTCGATGGTATCAGAATCATATCAGTATCAGGACATCCAAGCAAGCCATTCCATCACAGGGCAGCCACACAGAGACACACATTCACACCTAGGGTCAAATAAGCATCTCCAATATACCTGATGTTCATGTCAGTGCTATCTACAGCACCATTGTGCTGCCCAGTTCATATATATGACTATTTAAATTGTGCCAATAACTACATCCCAGAAAAGTAACATGCTCAGGTGATGCTGGGCTATTAAATTTAAAGCCTGATTAATTTTGCTTCCACTGCACTTTTTATATTTTCCAAATAAATGGTAAATTATCCTGTAATGCTAATGCAGGTGAGTCCAGTCAGACCAAAGTTTCAGGACATTTAGTCTCTATGTTTCACCACCGGCATCAGCAGATACCTGGAAACTATTGGATATCTGCACTGGTGATATTCCCATATCAATACATCCCTACAACAGTGTTTCCCAACCTTGGCCCAGGAGGTATCCTGCCCCGTGCATTCACTGCTAACACACCTGATCCAACTAATAAGCTCATTAACAACTCCTCACTGAGCTGAAGTGGGTTTGTTTAGGCAGGGAACACACGAAAATGTGCAGGGCAGGGGTGCCTCTCGGACCAGGGTGGAGATACTGGTCTAAGGCAGGGGTTCTCAAACTGGTCTTCAGGGCCCCCAAGATGGTGCACATTTACATCCCTATGCGAGTTGTGTTGGAGAAAAAAAGTAATTGGCTTGAGAACAACTGATCTACAGCCTCAAGTTTACTATGCTGAACAGATACCTGTGACCATATGCAAGAAAACAATAAATACCCTATAAAAATACTCTATGCTATTCTATTCTCTCTCTCTCTGTCCATATATAGATATATAGATAGATATGTGGATATGTGTATATATAGATGTGTGTAGTGTTTGTGTGTTTGTTTGTCTATTGTCTACAGTCTGTTGTAACTTGCACTGTTGTAACTTGAATGTTGTCTGTTACACTGTGGTCCATGGAGAAACGTTGTCTCATCACACTATGTACATGTTCACAGTTGCTAAACACAATAAAGTAACCTTAAATTTATTTTATGTGATGTCTTTCATCTGGAGTCTTTTTTTATGTGTGTTACTCTTGACTGAAGTCCTACACACCTTTCTGGCTCAGGTAGCTCATCTGGTGTCTCCTGGTGTGTTTACCCTGGAGCTCCTGCAGAAAGCTGGAGCCCGTGTTGCTCCTGCTCAGGGCCGCCTCGGAGCCGGACGCCTCGGTGGAGCTGTCCCAGCTGTCCGCCCCCCTCCGGCCGGAGCCGCTGCAGGTGTCGTACAGCTCCACCAGCAGCCGGTCCACGATGGACGAAGCCCTCCGGTCCTCCTGGAACGGCCCGTCCCCCAAGTTTACCAACACGGAGAACTCAGACAGGGGGCTTTTCAGAGCGGTGTCCTCAGGGTCGCACGGGCAGTGACCCCCAGACAGAGCAGGTGAGACTCTGCAGCCGTCCGAGACCCACCTGTGAGACGTCGCCAGCTCGAACACCCCGCTCTCCTCCTCCCAGCACAGCTCATGATCACATATGTCAACTTCTTTCAGCTCTTCTTCACTAACCTCCAGCCCGGACATTTCTCCTTTCTCCCTAAAACTCACTTTACCCCACCTGGTCTACGTGTCTCTTAGAGCCAGCCGGTGCGTCCTGCTGTGATCACATTTTTTTTAACAGTGAAAGGAGGAACTGGAGTTCCGGGTGTGGGTAATTCCTTCAGCCTGTTTGAGCTCCTACTTTAGTTTCACACACTCCACTCCGCTTTCTTTCCTTCCAGCAACAGAAGCGCCCCCCTGCAGGAGAGAATGGTGCAGCCCATTTTACCAAAACTTGGAGAACATACAGGTGCAGCACCCAGAAGGGGTGTCCATCCGTTGAATTATACGCACCTTACGAAACTTTTAATTGAACTTTTATTAACTAATAATCATGACTCTTATTTTTATTTTCCTTGAATTGCTCTTACTATTACTATGTGTTACTATTAGTGTAACTGTTACTATTTTTCTGTTTTTGCTTATTTCTGTTACTATTGTTGTTGCTTATTTTACCTTTTATTATTACTAAAATGTTTGCTACTTTTTTACTTATTATATTTATTTATTTTTATAATTTTATGTTTTATATTTATCTATTTTTTTTGCTTGTTTGTTTGGTTTTGTTCATTGTTTTATGTATTGTATCATATACTATACAATATACGATTTTCTTATTTGATATAGACACCCACACACACACAGGCTCGCAAACATACACAATGCAGGACATACACATACACACACACGCATATACACGTGCAGGACATACACATACATACATACATGCAGCATTCTTCTCTCTCTCTCTCTCTCTCTCTCGCTCTCTCTCTCTCTCTCTCTCTCTCTCTCTCTCTCACGGTTCGTCCATGGGACCTCACAGGACCTGTTCGTGTGTGTGTGTATGCGCGCACGCGTCTGTTTCTATGTGTATCTTTGTGCTGCGGGGTGGATTACACACACAGCAATTCAATTATTATATATGATAACTATAAAAACACGAACTCAAATGCGTTCACTAAATCTTAAACATTAATAAACTATAGTAGTAACATATCTGTCCAATAAGGGAGTCGTTCAGTAATCAGCTGACCGGGGCTTCCGTTCCTGAACAGCACGTGACTGTGGAAACAGAGGGTCCTGGATCAGAGCTGGGGGTCTCTGCAGTGGTGTACAACCTCAGGGACTGGGCTCGGAGCCTCACAGCACACTCGTATGAGGCTTTAATCCGACTCTGAACATGAGCTCGACCCTGGGTCTGCGCTGCGGGGCGTTTCTGCGCCTGGCGCTAATGTGCGTCACTCTGCTGAGTAACTCGGCCGCAGAGGAGAGCCAGAGCCAGAGCCAGAACCACAGACCCAACATTGTCCTGATCCTCACTGATGATCTGGATTCCTCCATGGGCGGAATGGTGAGCTATTTTCATCTGTTTATAATCAGTGCTGAAGGCACCAACTGTAAAAATGCACTATTCTCCTCTGCCTTCTTTTAAACAGTTGCACTTCTATTGCACTTTCAGTTTTCTTTTGTCGATTTTCTATGGATCCTTTAATTATTTCCATTATTTTATTCTATTTCGTTTTATTTTGTATTCTATTCCTGTAAAGCACATTGACTTTTTGTGTATAATCATGTGATATACAAATAAACAAATTTCGTCTAGGGCTGATTTGCATCTTATTTATTCGCATTATTGCACAGATTCCCTTAAACAAGACGAGAAAACTCATCGGTGAGGCTGGGATCACCTTCACAAACACGGTAATGTAGCACTGCAAGAACACACGTTTTTTTTTTCAGTTTTATTCTTCCCTAAGGGGCTGCTGGTGTCCTGCTGGTTAGGGAGTTGCCCCTGCAATCAGAATGGGTTCATATCCCAGGACTGCTAGTGGCACCACTGAGGTACCTTGAGCAAGGTACTGTCCCTACACACTGCTCCCCGGGCGCTGTGTTCCTGGCTGCCTGCTGCTTCACTTGATGAATGGGTTAAATGCAGAGAACAATTTCACAGTGTCCTGTGCTGTGGTGTGTTCACATGTGACAAATGGACAATTTACTAAACCAAAGCTGACCTGACTGTCAGTTTTGCATTCTAGAGTGTAAAACTAATTGTTAGTTTGAAGCATACATCAGCACACTTCAGAACTATGTTTAATATTTTTATTGCAAATTTTTATTACTTCTAGCCTTCAATTTTCTCTTTAACTTCTTTTAATTATATTACACAGTGTCATAGATGTTTCTGTGGCATATTTCACCACATGTACTTGTATAACTGTGTATGTGACAAATAAATCATCTTGAATCTTGCATCTTTATGATGTGAATTGTTGCCCAATTCTAGGTCACATCAGAGCTGTTGAAGTGTTGCTGTAAAATAGATTTTCAAAATACAGTGCCATGCAAATACATTAGACACATAAGAACATTGTATTTTTAGCTGAGCAGTATATGCTTTTAAAAGCTAATAGTAGAATATATACAAATAATATTAAAACAGTAAATGGTGATTTTACGTATGTCTATGTGTTGGCAGTCATTCCCAGACCTCTCCTCATTGATACCCAGTATTACATTGCAGTTCTCATCAGATAGCTCAGCTCAGTCGATACTTAGTTAAATTAAATGAGGAGCTGCTGATGGTGTTTCACAAATCCATGCAAAGTCTGGGGGGATCGAGGTGGAAGCTTGAATTAAATTTGTGTTCACCTAACCAGCCTGTAAAAAAATAAAAAAATAAATAAATAAATCTTGATATTATGTAATGCTTTCTTGTTTGTTCTACTTTATTCTAATGTTAACTTTTGTGTTTTCTGGCTGAAAGTCCCATACTACTCAGATAAATGGCTTTATACAGTTTGCACAGGAGCCTGAGACTTTTGCACCGTACTGTGTGTAATATTTTTGTGATGTGCCTCCCACTGCTCAATTTATTAAAAGGGACATAGTATGCAAATCTCACTTTTTGCATCCTTTTGTATTTCCATTTGGGTCTCCACTGCTCCTATAAACACTCCAAGCATGAAAAAAAAAACATCCATCCATTTTCTGTGAGTCAAATGAAAGATTTTGGTGTCAGGATTCATATGCCTCTATGAGCCGTTTGGACGGCACCCTTATCCTGACATCAGGATAAGGAAATTTGCATAGAACCGCCCTTCATCTGTCAAGCCCCCACCCACTAGATTAGTCGAAGATCCGCCATTTTTGTCTGCTGGTTTTACGAGCACGCATAAGACACCGAGCGCTATGGCTACAGGCAAAGGCAAGTCACTAATGAAGTGTTGTGTTCATCTCGCTCTGGGTCCGACTCGGGGTCGAACATATAGGGCTGGATAGCGCCTCTGTTTTCTGCCATTTTCACGTGTGTTAAACGTGCAGCGTTAGCATGGGATGGGTTGGGAGTGACCAGCAACAGCTTAGTTGCATAAAAGTGACAGAGCCCTTAAACAGCTCATTTTGTAAGGGACTGAAACTGTCAAGAATAGAGCTGGTGAGATCTCTTTATGTGAGAGTGATTTTGTGCAAAGAATTTCATGATCATGTTTTGTATAGCCCATAGACCTATTATAACTAAAGTGAGTTTTGCATAGTATGTCCCCTTTAACTCAACTCCACCCCAGAGAACTAGTCTGAGCTACTCATGCCAGTACTAGGCTTAACCTGGGCAATAAACACAACATGGGCCTGTTTTTAGCTGCAGGTGTAATTCTCCTGACTTATCTAACATGCTTACCTCTCTTTACCCTTCAGTTTGTCGCCAGTCCTTTGTGCTGCCCCAGTAGAGCCAGCATCCTGACAGGCAAATATCCCCACAATCACCACGTCATCAATAACACACTAGAAGGAAACTGCAGCAGTCAGGCCTGGCAGAAAAGCCAGGAGCCCGTCACGTTCCCGGCACTGCTGCAGAAATACGGATACTACCAGACCTTTTTCGCTGGGAAGTATCTGAATGAGGTACAGGCACCTTTACAACTCAGTTGCTAAATATTGTAATAATATTATTAACATGCAAACAAAAATCAGTTACAGTGTAAGTTATTGCGAATGCCGCACGCTTCATGGCCTCGTGCTATATAGTATATATAAAACACACTGGCAAAACCTTGATGTAACATGACTACAGTTTGACCCCTAGTGGGGTCAGCATTTCCATTTGTTGGATCACAGCTTGATTAATCAAAAAGGAATGTCTGCCCTTTTAGTCATGGTGTCCTTTGGTTTTTGTTTCCTCCAGTCAATGAAAAGTCTCCCCACCCAAAACACACACATATACTCACACACACACATCCCACCTTTAGACATCCCAGTTGACAAAAAATGTTTTCTGCCCCTCCCCATCCCTGAGACTGCTCTGTAAAATAAAAAAACAAGGGCAGTGACTTGTTGAAGGTTGTATTTGTACATTTGATGAGTAACTTTTAACAAAATATGTATGTGCCTATTCTATTTACATCATTTTAATATGACCACTGTTCTTTACATTATAAATTATGTTGAGTAACCTTTACCTAATGTTTTTGTCTCTGATGTGATGATCAAATTACTCTCTGTCTTTGCCTAATTTTCTGTTACAGTACGGTAGCAAACAGGCTGGGGGTGTGGAGCATGTTCCCCCAGGATGGGATTACTGGTTTGCGCTGGTAAGGAAATTAGCCTCATAACCACACCCTCATTACACACTACCCATATTATTTTGAACTGGTTTTAAACTTTTTGTACATAATGTTTGTTTGTGTGTTAAGCTTTCTACACTTTAGGATTGTGAGCTTGCTGTTACACATTGTTTTCTCAGCAGGCCCTTTTCTAACTTACTCGTAAATCTTTTGTTTATCTATAGGCTTACAAAGGCAGTAGCTCAGAGCAGAGGGCATAAGGGAGGAGATGATTTTGACCTGAGAAAATGTACTTGGAGAATAATGACAGAAATATTGCACTTTCTTAAAATATCCGGTCACTGGGGACCTTGTGTCAGTAAATAAGGCTCATAATGTCCATCTGACTGAAAGATCAGAGATTGGTGTGGGATCCGTTGCCTTGGTAGGCTCACAGTGGTTTTCCTGGCTGTGGGATTAGCCTGAATGCTAGCTCCATGGTTATCAACCTGCTTTCAGGTTTCTTCTGGGGAAATGAATTAAGAATGACCTTGGTCCTGTCTTGAAAGCAATATTCATGATTTTATGGTTGAAAATAAATCTTTCCAGCAGTGAGAGAGGGTGGGAGTCTAAGGGGTCAAGTCTTGGAGTAGGTTGCCTTTAAGCAATGTGACTGTAAATTCATTGTGATCACCCACTTAGTTGATGTTAATGGACAAAGTCACTAAAAATAATCGCTGTGAATGGAGAAATCTTTGACTGTTTTGCTTCTTGCATGGACCACTGAGGATACAGATAGAAGAGCTTGGTTTTGTTTAACTGAGAGAACATATAAAACTGAGAGAACTAGGCTGAGCAGGTAGCTGACCGGCTAAAGATAGCTAAGAGGCCAAACCGCTCCTTCATTAATTTGATAGAATAATTGGCTGCTCTATTAACGCCACAGTGAAACATATTAAATATAATAATATGCTGTGGCACACGGTGGTTATGGCATTTAGCAGACGCTCTTATCCAGAGCGACGGTTGTCAGTGCTCAAGTAGTTCACATGCCAGCTAAGTTACACACCTTAACAAACCCTGACAAAAAGAAAAAAAAGTGATATACAAGTTTCGAAAACAGTTGAAGGTAAGTGCCCAAGCTTTTTTTTTTTCTTCTATTAAATATATAGGAAAAGATGTATAAGTGAGAGGACTGGTTAGTCACCAAGGTGCTTTTGAAGAGTTGGGTGTTCAGACGATGCTTCAAGACAGCCAGGGATTCTGTAGATCTGATTGCAAGAGAGAGTTAATTCCACCACTGGATACTGCCTCCACTGTTGCTGTTGCACCTCATGGTCATTTCTGAGAATGTGAACAACTGACTATTCAAATATAGGATGAGCAGGACAGCATCTTTCATATGTGCGTATGTGTAGATTAAATCAGGTTTAAAGCTAAATCTCTCTTTAACTGCCTTCCGCAGGAGAAAAACTCAAAGTACTACAACTACACATTATCTGTCAATGGCAAAGCTCAGAGGCATGGACAGAACTATAGTGAGGACTACCTGACTGATGTTCTGGTAAGTTCACTTATATATGCACTTTG
>JBBPCX010069940.1:0-10991 GCA_037974365.1 Hydrocynus forskahlii | reverse complement strand
TATACTACAATTCTGTATACTGTATTGCTATTGCCTCCCTGTTGTGTCCCCATATAGTATTTTATCTTTTAGTTAAACTATTTGTAAAATTTATAGATATTATAGGTTCATTGTAATTCCTCTCCTTTTTTTACCCTCACTGTTAATCTGCTGCTGTTCTGGAGGACGATATTTCATCTCACTGTGTACTAGATGTATATGGCTGGTATGACAGTAAAGCTCGACTTGACTTGACTCAGCCTGTGGAAAAGAGCCTAAAGTATCGTCCACGTGAAAGCAGGACCAAAGGTTTCCCAGCAGATCATCTCCCAGAGCATCACACTGCCTCCACTATGGCGCGTCCTGGTCCGTCTCTTTGCCAGGTAAGCGACGAAGTTTGGACTCGTAAAGGACGGCATTTAGAGGCCTTCATGTTTGAAGAGTGTAGGTTTTTAAAGGCTAACAGCTTCGGCACAATGTCGAGCGAACCGTTTGTTTTCTCTTGTAATTCTGCGTGCGGAGGTTCTTTTTTATCCACCTCAGCAGCGTCAGTCAGTGTGTGTGTGCGTGTGTGTGTGTGTGTGTGTGTGTGTGTTTGACAGATCCCACCACTTGAAAGCCACTCTCTCTCCCCTCCTGCCATCTGTTGCTGCAAACTTGCCTCATTTCACTGGAACGTGCTGCTTTGAGTGCCTTTCATATGTTCTCCCTCCTGACTGGATCAGTACCTCTCCGCACCGCATGTGGAGCTGACAGGGAGTTCCTGGCACTACATCAAGGGAGCTGGCAACCAAACACACACACACACACACTCCTTTAAGGCGTACAGAGGAGTGTGCACCACTGTCAGGCGCAGACAAGCCTTGTTTTAGTTCAAATAGACGCGTCCCTTTGCGTCGTCTGTCGTGGCGAATAGCCGAACACGCCACGAACAGTAAGGACAAGACAAGGTGCCAGTTTGCTAGAAACACCCACCATGCAGTTCTACTCACAGGCCACTTTACTGGAAACACACGCCTTGTTAGAGCGTCTGCTAATAACGTAAACGTGCGTTCACTCAGTGGCCACTTTATTGGAAACACCCACCTTTTGCTTCCAGTCACAGGTCACTTTATTGGAAACACACACCTTGAGTGTTCACTTAGTGGCCACTTTATTGGAAACACCTACCCTGTGTTTCCACTCACTGGCCCCTTTACTGGAAACAACAAATGGTTACCTATAACTAATTCTTACTATTTTATCATAATAACATCATGTTTTATCATAAGTGTGTTATTTATAGATATTTATCCATGAAAGTCTTGTTTGTGAATTAGCAATTCAATAAATTAGCATTTCAGTGTCATAAACACTGCTGTGCTGCTGTTATTGCGCATACAATGAACTAGACATTAATCCAAAGTGTAATTATGCATAGTTTAATCACTTTAAACCAGACAGTGACACCTTTGCACTGCGTGTAGCTGCAGGTGGTGAATGTGTTCAGGAAAGGAAAAGTAATATCTTTATACTGTAATGCAAACCTACAGGTCTAAAGGACTGTATATGAGAATCCACTGCTGAGATTTTCCTGTTTTTTTTATCTTCTTCTCCTGTCAGTGAAACAAATCCCTCTGCGTGATCTGGTTATTATTTTTACCATCAAAGATCAGCGAGGTGTGTTATTATCTGAGTCTGAGACTCTGAGTCTGAGTTGCTGCCTAATCCACTACCTCAGCGTGTGAGTGTGTGTGTGTGTGTGTGTGTGTTTGAGTGTGTGAGTGAGTGTGTGACTGAACAGATAACTGTCTCTGAAAGCCGTCCAAGTCTGAAGTGCCACCACTCCACCGCGAGCGAACACATCAGTGATAATTACACAGGCCGCACTCCGGCTCTTCAAATAATGCAGCCAGACCCTGTTGGAGAAACTCCAAGAAAAAGGCCTACATGGATGGCATGATAAACACACTCTCTCTCTCTCTCTCTCTCTCTCTCTCTCACACACACACACACACACTCTCTCTCTCTCTCTCCAGCCACTCATCTTCTTTATTTAAGAAAGCTTTGATTATTAGTTTACAAGGAAATTACAAAGATCAGCCGCCTGGCCTGATTCAGGCTGCAGTACCACATCTGTCCACTAGATGGAAGCACAGAACTGTACTTGGTTCTACCAATAACACAAAAGTTTGTATTTGTAACAGACGTAGACATCCCACATTCTGAGATCTGGGGGATTTTAGAGAGGAAAGAAAATAATTCAGAATTCAGCCTGTTCCTCTTAAACAGAACTGAATTCAATTTAACATCAATCTGAGATTCTGACCATTTTCTCCCACTTCTTAAATTCAGCTCCTGAGAAAGAGCTTCCTCTGATCTCAGCCCGATCCCAGTTTAAGATCTTCAAATCAAATTTCTTTTCTCTCACTGCTCTGATCTTTATTCAGCTCAGTTCATCAGATCTTCAGATCAACCAGAAGATCCAGAAGAAAACTTGTTTTTTCTTCTAAATGAGGCTGAAATTTGTCTAAGTATCAACTCCCAAAGTCAGACAGATTTGATCAATAAGTTGTTAAAGAGAAGAAACAGAACTGATGAGAACAGCAGGAGAACTTCTGTCTTAAGTTGATTCTTTCTTTTGCTCCTGATTTCTCCTAAAGGGCGGTTTAGCAGAAACAAGTCAAACTCTCCAGATAAGAAGAATCTTCCTGCACCTTGAACTCTGTGATGTTCCTCACACAGTTCCTGAACAGTGTTTGCACTGTGTTTGTGGGTGTGCTCTGTGATTAGAGAACACTGTTTTCCTTCAGTTAGAACTTCCTGTAATGAAGCTGTAAATCCTCTTTTGTTTCATGACTTCTTGATTTTGATAAGACTTTTATTTTGACAGTGTGTCTGTGTACACCGGCTTTTGATTTTGTTGTCTTTGTTTACAACCATCCGGTGTTTCTGTTAAAGGGATTATAAGTTTTTATTGGTTCCTGGTCCATTCATTTGTTCTTGCATGTGTTGTTTCCCTATGTAAGTTTTAAATATGTTTTGTTTTAAACTTTTTGATTATATGTAAGTGTTTTAAATGTAAATTTTCACTCTTATTGTATCTTCAATTCTATGTAAGGCATCTTTGAGTACCTTTAAAAGCGCTCTATAAATAAAATGTATTATTATTATTATTATTATTATTATTATTCCTGTCTGTATTTAAGAGTCCCCTGGGTCGTAACCCAGGGTCGGTGCACCATCATTGTTCTGTCATTGTGCCCTCCTACATGTTTGTAGTTTGGTACGAGTTCTCCTGTGTTTGGTTTTGGGTTTTGGCCCTCGTGCCTGTTTGTGTTTCTGTAAATGATCATGGAAATCTTGAATCTTGAAAAGACTCTGGTCTAAAGCATGTAAGACTTGGTTGTTTTCATTAAATTGTAGTTACAATTGAGAGTTGAGAGACAATGTGTTGGTTGGGGTGTGGGTGGTTCAGTCAATGATCTTAGAGTTCATTTTAAGTGTGATTCTCATTACATGAACCTTAAGCGACTGTATATTTATACACAATGTGCATAATTTCAGATTTGATACTTCTGATCTGATACTGGAATTGAAGTGAACAAAATAACCCCAAAAAATGTCAGTTCCTCAAATTCCAGGGGACAGAAAAGGCAGTCGTTTGAGAGTGGGTGTGCCTGTAGCATAAGCCCCACCCCCTCCTGCCTGCTGTACTCTGCTAGGCTGCTCCCAGGTGCTCGGTGTTGACTGACAGTGTCTCCAGTGTAAAGAGTGTTGTGCCAGTGAGATCTGGAGCTGTTTTGCGAGTGAGATATTGAAGACTTTTTGAGAATTAGGGTTGTGTGGGGGGGGTAGAAATACATTAGGGAGCCTCTGAGGGAAGCGTTTTAATCTGATTCTCTGAATGGGATTATATGGGCCTCTCCTAATCCCAACTAAATGCGATAAAACAGATCGGAAGGTGTGCAGAGAGAGGGGGAAGCAATCAGGAGATGAGGAAGATAAAGGGATTAGGTCTCCTTTGATAATCTCACACTTTGAGTTTGGCGTTCGAGTCGCTCTGTTGTTCTGGATTGTCACGTTACTCGGCTGAACGATGCACTGGAAGCTGGATTTCAGGCTTGAGGAGTTGTATAAGGTCACTCTGAGCAACTCTGGTCTATACTGTACGATTTTGTTTTGTTCCCTGATAATTCTGTGAAACAATCATGTTGATTTCTTCGGTCGTGGCTCCTAAAGTAAGGTAAAGCAAAGTAAAGCGGCCCCTTAATGTCATTTTTTAATGAGAAAATTTGCAAGATTCACCAGCAATTGGGTTCAAACTATTTTTCTAATATCTTTTCTGATTTTAACTCTCTTCTGCATGAATTATCCACTTTCCAGCTTCCCTCTACCTTGGATATCTCAGATCTTATCTGCAAGTCAAAATCCTTTACCTGTCAATTAGATCCCCTACCTACAGTTCGGGTTAAAGTGTTTACTTCCACTGGAATTGTTCCTATCTCTCTCAAAACCGCTGCTATAACCCCAATACTGAAAAAACCTGGTCTTGACCCAAATAATTACAATAATTTCCGTCCTATCTCAAATTTACCTTTCCTTTCTAAAATTTAGTTGCTACTCAAATCCACTCGCTCTTAAGCCAAAATAACTTGTATGAACAATTCCAGTTTGGCTTTCGCCCCCTTCATAGCACGGAAACTGCCCTAATAAAAATCACTAATGACCTCCTCATGGCAGCTGATTCTGGTTTACTCGCCATTCTACTCATCATTCATACTCCTCTTGACTGGTTTAAATCATATCTCTCAGACCGCATTCAGTTTATCCAACTTAAATCTTATTCATCTCAACCCTCTCCGGTTACCACAGGTGTCCCCCAGGGGTCTGTCCTGGGGCCCCTTCTTTTCATTATTTATCTCATCCCCATTGGCTATATTTTCCATAAATATAACATACATTTTCATTGTTACTTTTATTTTTAAAGTAGTGCTATATGAACAAAAATACAACAACATTTGGTTTGCAAACACTTTAAACGAATAAGGAGTTTGTGTTATAATGTGTTATAATTTGGACTTGTGGGACTCTTATTTTGAAATGAATCTGGGTTTACAGCTGTCTGGTGTTTCAGTTACATGATTGTGTGTTCTGATTGGTCCCTGTCTAGGCCTGTTAGTATTTACTTTAAATTGTTTCAGGTCCACCAGCAGTTATGTGCAGAGTTAAGGTCAGTCTTGTGGGTAGTATTACGCCGTCTGTAAGTTCTAGGTTTTGTTTTGTGTTCTGGCCCTTGTGCCTTTTTGTGTTCTTTTGTGTAAATAAATGTCAAGTAAAACAGAACCCTGCATTTGCCCCTCAACATCCGTGCCCTCTGTGACAGCAGTGTTCCTTTTAATACAGTTAATCAATTAATCTCTGTAAATGTTATTTACATTTCTATAAATTTTCTGTAATCACACACAAATGGTTGGTACTGAACTCCCGCTACTGAAAGGTTAAATATTAAGAGTCCCAGAAACGACAAACATGAAATAAAGGCAAGGAGTAGTTTTCTAATAAGCTCTTCTCCAGAAGTGTGACAGTGCCGTTTTCACAGGGAACTTCAGTGAAATTGTTCTTTGTGTGGACGGTGCAGCTCCATGCTGGAATCATTATTAGCACCCAGACGAACCTCATATTCTGACGAGCAGGAAGGGGCAGGAAGCTCTGTTTCTAAAATCTAAAATAGAAGACATTTCTTCATTTTTGTTCATGTTCATTTGTGTGTATCTCAAATAAAATCTGAAATAAAGGATTCAGAACAGCAACAAATTGTTATTGGACAGAATTCAGAATTTCCCGGAGTTGTGGTTCGGTTGGCGCATACAGTCACTACGAAACGTGCCCGGCCAAACTGTCTGCCCAGTGTAGTGTGGCGGATTGATACGAGATAGATAAAGACTCAGTGAGCGCTGGATCCTACTCCTCTTCCTGTTTATCTATGCCTCATTTCCAGGACCACGTCATTTACGGGACCATGTCATTTCCGCGTTGTGTGACAGTAACACAATGTTAATTTGTGAAACCGACTCCTTAATTCTACCCTAAAATTAGACTGAAGGCATGAGTGTGAAACCCCATAATCTTACATTTAAGGCGTTAATTCAGGAGGTTCTATTATTCAAGGAGCAAATTTGAAAAAATAAGGGGAAAATTCTGTAGTTTTACCCCTTAATCACCTTAATCTTTGCACTTTTCCCTTAATATTCCTTAATTTCCTGTACAGGAAATCAAGGTCAAAATTAAGGTCATTTTAAGGGGTAAAATTAAGGGGGTTGGTTTCGTAGTGAGAGGATGGATGGATGTAGTTCATTCCTGAGTTGGTCCTAACCTTGTTAGCTTCTGTCTACAATGCTGGGAAAAGTATTGGCACCCCCTTCTGACTCCCTGTGTTGCAAGTTTATGCAAGTAACATTTCCAGACCAAGTTTAACAAAAGACGAAGAGAATAAAATAAGACCTATTTGTTTCCACCTAAAGTCACCAAGAAGCAGTTCTGTGTGGTACGCACACACACACACACACACACACACACACACACACACACACTACACTGCTGTGACAGCATCACTGAAGTGCTGAGCATTTTCTGACGAGCAGTGTGGGGGGTCCGGTCCCCACCTTTCCCACCTTTTCAGCAGCTACGGCTCTACTGCTCCTGTGATTATGATTATTAATGCCGCCTGCAGGATCTACGTGCTCCTCTCAGCGACGTGTGTGACGTGGCACAGCGAGATTCCGGAAGGGGCAGGAAGCTCTGTTTGTTTCTAAAACCTAAAATAAAAGACATTTCTTCATTTTTGTTCTTTATGTTCATTTGTGTGTGTCACTATATCTCAAATTAAATCTCAAATAAAGGATTCAAAACAGCAACAAATTGTTATTGGACAGAATTCAGAATTTCACGTAGTTGTGGTTTGGTTGGCTCATACAGTCACTACGAAACGTGCCCGGCCAAACTGTCTGCCCAGTGTAGTGTGGCGTGTAAAGACTCAGTGAGCGCTGGATCCTACTCTTCTTCCTGTTTATCTATGCCTCACTTCCAGGACCACGTCATTTATGGGACCATGTCATTTCTGCGTTGTGTGACAAAATGTCCTTAATCCTCCCTTAATTTACCCTGAAAATACACCAAACCCCTTCATTTGAATTAAGTGGCCACTGATGTGTGAAACCGACCCCTTAATTTCACCTTTAAATTAGATTCAAGGCATGAGTTTGAAATCCCTTAATCTTACATTTAAGGCATTAATTCAGGAGGTTCTATTATTTAAGAAGCAAAAAAAATCATTAGTTTTACCCCTTAATTAGCCTTAATCTGTGCAGTTTTTCCCTTAATTTTCCTTCATTTCCTGTACACACACACACACACACTCCACTGCTGTGCCAGTATCACTGAAGTGCTGAGAACGACCCATTACCCCAAAAATACCTACTGGTGGTCCCTGGGAGGTCTTGACTACAGATGAAGAGGTTAAAGTTCTTACAGTCTCCTGCAGTCTGTTTTGCCTCAACCTGTCTAGAACAGCTTTTATATGGTTTATACAGTCTGTTTTCATTTTATTTCATTTTTTAATTACATTCCTGATCCTTATGTAAGCCTTTTCCATGTGAAACAGTAAACAGTTCTGACTCTGATGCTAAACCAGAGACTAGCAGTGGGAGCTTTTATCATTTATGAGTTTTTTGAATTTTTTTAATGCCTCATTTATTTGTAATATAAACATGATCCCAATGTAAACAAGAGCTGGGTCTCAGCCAGGCCCCTGGTATAAATAACTATTAAAATAAATAACAAATAAATGTCTTTTTTCCCCATCTCAACCTGTGTGTGTGCCCTGTTACAGGGGTTAAAGGAGCGGAAAACTAATCAAAACTCATGTTTAATTGCATTTAAAGTGAGAGTTTGGACAAAAATCTAATTTATGTTCAGTTTTATTGATGAGAGTGAGTCATACAGTATCAGAAACCACATAAGCTCTGGTGCTCATTGGAGGTGTCTAAGCTTTTTTTACATCAGCCTCATAGCTCTAGCACTAAAGCAAAACCTCAGAATTGCAGTAAAAGTGGAATTCCAATTATTTTTACAGTTCAGCCATAATCCAGAGTGGGTTTGGTGTGAAACAGCTGATTTTAGAGACTCTGATTTCTTTCCAGTGGAGGTGAATGGAACCAGACGTCTCCAACAAATCCAGCTGTTTAACTCTCTATCGCCCCCTAGTGGAGCGCCACGTGTCTCTGAGTGTTTATATGGATGCTGATGATGTAAAATAGTGAATCTGAACTAAATCACTTTTCTTTGGGGACTATTTTGCCTCACGACGCCCTGCATGTATCCCTCCACCATGAATGGGTTTAGTTTTAGCTCCTTAAATCAACGTCTTGAGCATCAGGCAGTGCAACCACAACCATTTCATGGAATTTTTTTACTCCAAACACTTTTCTGTTTTTATCTTGACCAGTTAAAGTTTCCAGTGTAGGCATGTGGGAGGAGCAGCAAATGCCCAGAAACTTCTATTGTAAAAAATCAGGACTACAGTAAAGACTGTATCACTGTAAGAAAGAGCGCCCTCTTCTGGACCCAGGGCACAGGTTCTTTGAATGTTGCCTTTGAGTAATCACCTTTGGAAAAAGTGCATATGCAGAGCTTTCTGAAGGCTCTATGAACCATCAGTCGAAATGTTCTTTTGAGAACCTAAAGTAGTTCTTATACGGTCACACAAAGATCCTTTTGGCAGTTCTAAGAGTATAAAAATAGCAATTTTTTAAAAGTGTAAAAATGTCTTTTAATGTATTTGTTTATTATCTGCAGTTTCTTTCTATTCTGTCTTTTCTTCTGTCCTCTTTTGTTTGATATTTTAATACACTCCTGTGTTTGATTATTGATAGGTTTGCATTGTGACGCACCAACACACACATACACACACACACACATACATACAAACATACATATATTTTCTGCGGCGTCTGAAATCGAGGACACATGCGGGCGGGCTGAGAGTGGGTTTAATTTTATTCTCCTGTTTTCCGTTCATAATTCATGAGTTTATGTTGTGCACGAGTGTAACTTCACGGTGAGTGGGTAAATTGGATCAGAGTGGCTTTCTCATACTGTGTGTGTGTGTGTGTGTGTGTGTGTACCCCTTTCCGACACTCGAAAGGACCCAAAACAAATGATTCATTATCTTCTATATAACAGCTTTTCTTTTCTGACAGTAGTGTCACTTTATCTGGATGGTTCAGTGTAGATGTTCCATAGAGGCTCAGCCTGTCTGAACCCTAACCCTGACCTTAACCTGAACCCAAAACTCAAATCCACTCCTGATCTTAAATCTAATTCTGACCCGGACCTGACACTGACACTAATCTGAGCCCAAACCTAACTTTAACCTGAGCCTTTACACTGGTGGGGATTGGAACCAGACATCTCCAACGTTGATGTTGATGATGGTAAAATAGTGGAGAATCTGAACTAAATTGCTAATTTGACCTCACAATGCACTGCATGTATCCCTCCACCATGAATGGGTTTAGGACCAAAATCTTCTCAAAACTCATGTCTCAGGAGTCAGGCGGAGCAACCAGAACCATTTGATGGAATACATTTCTGTGAGGAGCTTTTCTGAGCCACTTCTCACTCCGGAGCGCTACGGGTGAAGTTCCTTATCGTGGCACGTTCTGATTGGTCGCATCAGATGTTTGTGTTACTAAAAATACAAGCGCGACAACAGCAAATCTCGGAGTAAGACACGGAACAAATTAGGACTATAAATACGGAGATAATCCGTGATATGTAGGAGTGAAGTTTGTGTATTAATCACGCTCGGGTTCGGTCGTGTGCCTACAGCGATGTGAGGAGCTTTTCTCCTGCCAGCTCGTTGCTCCAAAGCCGTAACGCTGAAAACCTCTCCCAGCTCCCTCTGCTGCTCCACTATTCCTGTCTCCTCCGCGCTCCCTTCTCTTCCGTTATTATTATTTATTTTTATTCCTATTTATTTATTTATCTATCAGGGACAGTGCAGGGCATCTGAAATAACGGAGGACACACAATGTCCCCTTTTGCATTGGTACAGTGCTTCACAATGACTGTGATTACATTTATATAATGATACATTATATTCTGTATCTCTATTATTAAACACACATGTCCTGGTTATATCCTCATTTCTGAAGTGTGTAGTTAAAGATTTCCCTGTAAGTCCCATTAAAACCTGTTACAGTAAGACTGACCGTGATACTGCAGGACTATTACTCGCTTGATAATATCAGTCATGCTTTTCTGAAAGGTTAACACTTCTGGATTACTGCAGTCATATTAAGTCTCCGTTTTTGTCATTTTTGTCACTTTTATGACCTGCTTTCCTTTACGTTATATGAATATTTCACAATGAACAGACGAATAGAAACTGATCAGTTATTTGAAACAGATCAATTATTTTTAGATTAACCTTTGTGAGGGATCATTTTGGAGTCGACAGCAGTGACATTAGTCTTTGGAATGTCATATAAAAAAAGTCCTGAAAGTGGGTGGGGTTGGGTTGAGGACAATGGGGCATTTCTAATTTGCATATTCATGCATATTCATAGCTCTTTGCAATCTGTATGAGAGTAAAGGCCCAGAGAGTCTACCAGTGAAGGGGTTTCTGATTTTTTACAGTCCAGAACCACATTTCAGAGCACACACGCACACACGCACACACACACGCACACACACACGCACACGCACACACACACGCTCACACAGACATGGGTTTGTATTGCCATGATGTACAGTACTATGCAAGGTTTGAGTCGCACCTAATTTCTTTATATTTTGCTTTGAATCACCTTATTGGTGCAAAAATACTATTTCATTCCTGTTAAACGTCGTGGTTTCTGTGTCATACTGATGAGATTAAATGAAAGAAATGTTAACAAATGTTTTACTGACAGGCTGCAAAGTGCCTAAAGACACAAGTTTCCTAGATAAAGGAGTTCCAACCACTCAGC
>JBBPCX010069939.1:0-10992 GCA_037974365.1 Hydrocynus forskahlii | reverse complement strand
AGAAAAGCTGCTCTACACACACTACTGCACTCACAACACATATGGAGGCGTTTCTTATTTTTTACACAGCTCACACTGCAATAGTTCAGAGAAGAATAGACACCTGTGCATTTCACACACACACACACACACACACACACACACACACACAGCTGCAAACTGTACAAACAGTGAATAGAATAAAAGGAAAAGTGGTCCCTTATTTTTTTCCATGGCTGTATGAAAGCCGGTAAGATTCTCCAATAGTGCTTTCAGCAGTTTGCCCATTTACACTGAGAGATAAAAAGAGATTGGAAAATGGCCGGATAAAAATGTGTAAACTGTTTATCTCATGCATATTTCGTTTTGATATTTAGGTTTGTTAAGCCAAACAGAGAAAAAAGAAGCAGCAGTGCTACATTTTAAAATATAAAACTATTACATACAACGATTTACTGAGTGTTTTACAAATGGCTATGCACTAAATCAAATTCATTTCTATATAATGAAACATGCAACTGGTTCCTTAAGTACTGACAATATCCACGATGGACACCATGATAACAATAAATGTTAAATATCGCCCACTTTAATGTGGAGCTTTTGGAATATGAAGACTGCTGGAACGTTAAAATGATTATAACTGATTATGATAATATAAGAAAGTAAACATTCAATTCATTCTAATACATTGATCTAAAGCTGACGATTCACTTGCCATGTTTGCATAGTATAAAATGATTATGAAATCAAACCCATTGCTTCAGGACACTATAATATTCACGATGCATCTATAATCAATTATGTATGATCGATATTCAGAAAAGTGGGGGCTCATTTTTGGAACGAAACAAAAGTCTAGAGCTCTCTTCAAATGGAAAAAAAAGAATTATTTTTATATCCCATATTTCCGCAGTTACTTTTGGTATTTTGAGAAAGTAATTCTCAGGAGTACAAAAAAAGAAGACATTCAAAATTTTACAGAATCAGAAGAGATCCAAACAAAGTGATGTGAGGCAGAAAATGTCCACCTCTGCCGAGCTGCTAGGCGCCCCAGCTAGAGCTGCTTTAATAAGGCAGTTCACACACCCACACACAAACAGCAGAGCTGCTGCTGGCTGGTACGAGCCCACACAGAGAACCTGATCCCATAACAGGACATCCAACCGTTTTTTTTTTCCCCTCGCCGGTCAGACTGTTAAAAATAGGCACCATTAGTGCTCCGAAACTGCAGACATGTTGATACTACAGTGAAGGGAAACCCTCTGAGAGCTGGTGTGTGCACATTATAATCCCATATGGACATCTGGAGCCCTTCATTTCCTCTTCCATATGGATTATCATCCTGTCGCTTTGTTGCTTCTTGCACAGGGATTAACGGATTGCGCTGCTTTGTTGTTTTTGTTGTGGCACTCCATGCTGCACTGCTGCTGTCTTGTTTATGAAGACTTCTTTGAGCTGTCGCTGTTTTTATTATGATTTCCCCCCCCCTCTTCTCCTCCAAATCCTGTTTAATATGGATTATGTGGGCTACTATGAGTGTACTGGGATTACTGGGCCTAGAAGACTCCGCAATAATGCGCTAGCTTCAAAAGGAGGATTTTTTATTTTTTTTGTTCGTTTAGTTGCTAAGCTGAAAAGTTATTTTTACTTAACCAGAATAAATCCTCTGTGTCAGTACTATATATGACAACAAAAGAGAAGTCAGCGATTCAATAAAAGAAACAGCTCCTCTGTCTGTAGCTTTATACGGCTGCTAAAGCTAAATCTGAGGCGGGGGTGTCGTTAGGCCTTGGCATCTGGGGCGACAGCCCTAAAGGTTTCATGAATAGCCCTGGATCTCAAAAATATGAATAATTAAAAATAGCCAATAGAGCCAAATCTAACCATAATTGTCCGTCACTCCAAGCTTTAATAGAGGCGTGGTGACACATGGCCAGTGCGAAAAAATGCCCCACCCACCCCCACCCCAGTCAACACAATGCTTTTATAGCTATTCTAGACTGGTGGGACTGATAGGTCCACGCTAGAATGATGTAAAAATGGTATTCATATGGATGTACAGGCCCTTTTACACTATTAGCACTATACTAACAAAGTTAATAATAGTTATGGTTCACAAGCAGAGTGTATTTTTTCAGTAGCGTTAACATGTACTTTTGCTAGCCTAAGTATAGCATTGACAAAAAGGACAGAGTTTCATTTAACATAAGAATATATGTAGGCCTGTAGGCCTCTCCAACAGGAAATGTAAATCGCAAATGTACCCTTGAGGACCAACATACTTGAAACACTATATGGACAAAAGTGTGGGGATCAACTCCATATTAAAGTCTGTGTGTTTGAATGCAATGTCAATAAAGTCCCTGTTGGTGTAATGGTCAGGCATCCCATTATTTTTGTCCATATAGTGTGACTTTTGCTTCTTTAGTTCTGCACTGGCTGTGAGGTTAATGTAGCTGACGAGCATTGGAACCTCATACTGAACAAGTGTCAAATGCATGCACTTGCTTCAAAATGCACCATCTAAAACAGAAAACAATTCAGACCAAAACTGTATTTTTGGCCATTTTCAAAGATAACACTGTCATACACCCAGTGATTGGCAGTGCTCTAATGGTGTAAACCATTGTCAAATCAACAGCAAGCAATGGGTGGGCAATCAGTAAATACTGTACTATACTATACTATACTATACTACATACATTATATATTATATTATACTATAAATACATTGTATACTGTACTATACTGTCCTATATTATACTATACCGTACTATCCTATACTATCATATACTATACAGTACAATACCACACTATACTATACAATACAATTTGATATGATATGATACGATACTATACTCTAATATAAATTATCTAGTGCAAATCTAAGGGCATTTCTGACACCAAACATGTCTGGGCTGGTCAACTATATAAGGATATGGGTTTAAATTACAAACACTTGATCTGTTAAAAAATGTGAGAAGACATACCAAAAATGTTCATTAGCATGTCTTTTGCATAGAAATGGTTTAACAGTTAGTTTTACAGAAGTTAAAATTAATGTTTACAAATGTAGAAACAGACAAAATAGTCACTGACATGGATTCTGAGCAACCAAAATTTGGAAAAACAACTGAAGTGCAAATTCAAACCTGACATTGCACAATGTAAATGTAATTCATCAAATGATAACCAGTCAGAGAATAAGAAACGTTTGAGCCTAAATACGGACTGACTTCCTGGGTGGCTGTTTAGAAACTTAGAAAACATTGAAAAACCAGTAGAGCCAAAAAGGCCTGTTATAATGGCAGTGGCCCTGTTTTTGTGTAAATGGGTCTGGGCTGACAGTGGTGTTTGTGTCTTCGGGCTTAGATAGCTGAGACCTTGTCAGACTGAGTGTATCGCTGGGCCAGTCGTTGCCATTGTTTTGAAATGCCATGTCGAGTGTGATCAACTCCCCTAACACAGCCTGCACTCTTAATGCTGACATCCTTAAACAATGGAGCAGCTCACGGCCAAGAGGGAGATATATTACCTCTGTGTGCGTGTGTGTGAGAGAGAGTGAGTGTGTGTGTATGTGTGTGTGTGTGTGTGTCAGTGAGTGAGTGAGTGAGAGAGACAGAGAGAGATCAAAAGAGAGGTGTGTGTGTGTGTGTGTGTGTGGAGGTGTATATGCATGTCTGCTTGGATTTGTGTGTGGTGTGTGTATATATACTTTGAAGTCAAGTCATTTTGGTATACACAGATTTTGCATACACACACAGACACACACACACACACACACACACGTGTATACAGTAAAGCAGTCGCGGATTCAGATTTTTCCTGACAACCAAACTGATAATTGTTTGCTGAAAGCCCTGCACTAACTCGGAAACTGCAAAGATCCTCCGCATTTTTTTTTGGCTTCTGTGACGTCCGGGCCTCGTCTGTCACGCCCCATCTTCCTCGTGCTGGTAGTTTATGTTTGGGTGTGGCGGTTAAACAGGCAATCAGACGCACCTGAATAGAATGAGTCCAGACTTAAACAGCCCGGCACGAGGACGAGGGAGCGTGGCAGATGAGATTTTTCATGGCAATATTTAATTTTTTTAATGCATTTTAGTGCAAAATTACTAAATTTGTAACATAAATATGAATGTAAAATCAGCTACATTTCCATATAAAAAATAACTAAATGTTTTGGTACTGTGGAGAGAAACAAAGAAAGCGAGTCTTGGGATGGTGAAATACTGGCGGGAGGTTTGACAGTAGCCAATCTGACAATGCTATTTATTTCTCCTTGCTGCTGATTGGCTGCTGCCTTTTGACGCAGCTGCAGTCCAGAATTTTCCCCGTGGAGCATCTCGTGTGTTCTCCTGTTTTTCATTTTATTCTTCTTAAAGCCCTGTATTTTTAATACTGTAAATTAAATTCATTTATTACTGTATTTACCCTGCTTATACCAAAGAAAACGACAGCACACACCAAAGAAAACGTGCATGCATGAAATTACAGTACAGTCAATACAGGGGTAACATCAGTATTTACATTCTAGCACAGGAGTTCAGTGTAAACTGTACAGTATGAATACGGGTTTACCTTTACATTTTCTTTCAGGGTAATGTATTACGCTGCGTTTAAAATGAAATTAAAGTGTTTTGGGAGTATATTTGGGGGCATATTTAGGGTTTATACTATAAAAATAGGTTTTTCACAAAACGCGGGCGCTCTTGGAACATAACCCCCGCAATAAGCAGATGTCATAAGATGTCATGAGCTGTCACGACACATTATGTCCCTTAATAGTAAATGGTACCATGATATGATATTATATTAACAGACATAATCTGTCATTACAAGTGTATATTTCTGTGAAAATGTGTGTGTGTGTGTGTGTGTGTGTGTGTGTGTGTGTTTGGTTGTGCGTGTGTTTGTGTGTGTGTGCTGTTGATGAAGACACACATCAACACTTGGAGACGTGAATCACACTGTGGAGACGTGATTTCAGTCATAAATTAACTATGAAGGACTGGCTGCGGAGAGATACACTGTGGTCTGAGTGTGTCTGATCACACTCTACTTTACAGCACCCAGAAGAACCTTAGAGAGCTTTTACTGCACATTTATTGTTCAAATTGAAGTGCACATTCTTCCATCAGAATGTCACCATGATGAAGTAGTACCACATTATGGCCTATAATAGCTCTGTTGTCTTGTTCGCACCTTATGGGATTTCATGCAAGCATGGCCGCATAAAACAAAGGAAAAAACAATAAAATAAATAGGCATGCACTGATAGGGATCCAGCTTCCTCTCTCTCAATATCACTCGGGGTGTCAGCCAATACAGAGTACCAGAACAACAGAGCTCTGTTAAGGAACTTGCTTTTTATAGAGACTTTTTTATAGTGGTAACGTAACATGCGGTAAATTATATCTTATATTATCTGTTTTTGTAGAAATAGGTAGGTAACATGTCACTGCTGAAAAATAGACCAGCTTTGGTTGGTTGCTGAATTTGAGTGGTCTAAGCTGGTCTTTGATGTTCTTTAGTTGGACTCTTGCTGGTCTAAGATGGTTAAGGTGGTTGCGAAGCTGGACATACAACTAGACTAGGCAAAAGAATACCCAGAGCTGGTATAATGGGTTAAGATTGTTAACCATCTTGAGGCGCTTTGCCACTGGTACAAGGAACCATGCCGTACTGCGAACAAAGGTTTTTCCATTACAAAATCAAGCAACCCGTACTCAAACTGTACCCGAGCTGCTCAACGGCAGGGCCAAAGGTGAGCCGCAGCCTTCCTGACTGCATCACTGCTTTCTGATTGGTCGAAATGTGGTCATGGCAACATGGAAAGAGGCCAATGTTTATTTACTGTCCAAGAGAAAAATTAAAAATGGAGATACAAACTAACTACTGGGAAGTCGACAAAGTACAAGCACTACTGTCTGTTTGGACTGAAGATACATTTCAGGGGAAGTTTTCTGTGACGCTAACATATCCATCCACTGTGAGAAATGCAAAGGTATTCCAAGACATCACTAACAAGTTATCTGGGTTAGACAGTTGTCATACAGCTAAAGAATGACTGAAGAAAATAAGAGCTCAAACAAGATTATAAATAATAAAAGGCCACAATAAGAGCAGCAGCTCGGACAGAAAACTTTTCCACTGGTTCGAATCCATGGACGCGGTTTTGGGATGACCGGCCATAAACTGTGAGGAGAGAACAACGTTGCCAGTCTCTGATACACTGGAAAAACAAAGCGTGCTGTAAGTTCCATGCCATCGTAGTACAGTTATAGGTACAGCATGGTTCCTGTATGTCAATGGAAAAGTGGCTTTGGTTAACCAGTCAACCAGTCTGCTTAGGCAAACTGGGCATACTGGTCTACCAGCTTAGTCTATCAGGTCATGCTGGTCATGTTAGTAGAGCAGATAAATGCTGGTACAGCAGCTCCGACAGTGCTCTTTTGAGAATATATGAAAATAATATTGTTTATTTAGAGGCAAACAGTTCAATTGTGTCAATAATTGCTAAAGGGAGCAAAGTAGGTCATTTTGGTTGCCTTGGATCCTCGAGCGATGATTGACATGTAGATGAGCTCTCATTAGGAAGCTGTTAAAACAGCTGCATGAGATCAATATTTAATCACAGCTACTTTTCACTGCCGAGAATTCTCATTTTTGGTGTGTCGGAACGCAAACCTCAATCAATCGTTCACCATCCTTCACTCTCCTTCAACAAACCGAGGGTTTGCGGTCTTGTTTAAGCACAGAGCCCTTGAGCTTTTATTTCAATCAATGAGACAATAATCCTGACCTCACGGTGAAAATTACGCCTGCAACAAGTAATACAATCATGCACTGTGGCTGATGCTTGAAACCAATTTTTTTGGCCGTCTATATTTTTAATGAGATAGCATGATGTGATCTATGGATATTTCATAAATATTTGAGCCATGTCCAAAACTTAATTTTGCAAAAATACGATGCTCGCCTAAGGCAAAGGAATTTCAGTTAAAAGCCCAGGAACATGTAAGCTTTACACATATTTATTAATTCCTTGTATATATATATATATATATATATATATATATATATATATATATCCCTTATGAATAAACAGGCTATTGTTGTTGCCAAGTACAGTTGCATGCAAAGATTTGACACCCCCACTCAGGTTACATGCTTTATTGATTTTCTAAATGAAAGTCAGTGCACACACTTCAGTAAGGCATTATCTGCAATTTTAAAGCCCAGAAAAACATAAGAGAATGCTGCAATTTATTTTTAAATCTGACTCTCTATGAGTATGACAACCATTCCATGCCAGTGTCTGTTAAATTCCTGCACAAGCACCTTATTCTGCTTTATGAGGTACTGATTACTGATCACCTGAATCACATCTTATTTAACGAGGAAAAGTATAAAAACACTCTCCTCTCACAATGAGATCAGTTGGATGGTGAAACACTATTAGAAGTTCGTAATTATTGCCATTTTGTATAAGAGAGAAGAAGAGATTTGTTTTCTTTGAATTATTCAAGTTTTGTAAACACTGCATCATTTCCTTCTAAATTAAACAACAATATTTGTATTTGGAAATTAGGAGAAATGTTGTCAGCTGTTCTTAAAAACTAAGGCAAAGCTGTTCACTTCAATACTTGCACCTATAAAAGATCAAACCGGAGAAACTGAACATTTTTGCAGTGCCCTCTCATTTTCTCCCAGAGCTGTTATTGAAATTAACAGGTGTTATGTTTTTGTTTTTGTATTGTGACAAGTTGTTTTTGTTTAGTGTCATACTCTGTCAGGTATGAAAAATCACCAGCATGTGTACTCAGTCTGTAGACAAGCACGGTACACATTTTCTAATATGTTTGATTATGCTGCTTTGTTTGGAATGCAGAATGAATGAATGATGAAAAGCATGCAAGAATGAAAGAGTGTGTCATAAATCATGAGTCATAAATAGCCCCACATGAGTGGATGCTTGGAGCAACCTTGAAAGCATTGATCCCTAAAGCCATTCATTTAACAACATGGCAAATCAATTTTCAAACCAATGATATGAAGATTGGTATCGACTGGCTGGGTGTTGGCAGACGTGAGGGAAAGTGTGAGAAAGCACTGTGTGTATGTGTGTGTGTGTGTGTGTGTGCGTGTGTGTGTGTGTGTGTGAGTGTGTGCGTGTGTGTGTGTATGTGTGTGTGTGCGATTTTTAGAGCTTGTTCACCTAGATGTTGAAGTGAATTACTGGATCCAGGATATCGCCATTAATAAATAGATGATGATGTTCTTTATCCTAATAAAGAAAACTTTTCTGTGATGAGTCTTTGTGAGTTTTTTCAATAAATAAAATCCTATTGCCATTAAAGAAGGTATAGCAAACAAAACCATATTTTCATTTTCAGTTCATGTATAGGTCACTTGTCATTGTATCTACCATCTGAGAAACTGTGAGATTGGAAGTCTCTGCTATTTCGGTGTATTTCTTTTTCTATAAGAGGCATGCAGTCCTACAGTCTGTTTGATTCTGCATCGCATGTGGCAAGTGCTCTGCCCCTCGCCCAAACAAACACCCACCGAGCCAGCTCTCAAACGTACACTGTTGTTGCGCGAGCTGAGAAAATGAAATTTCTGAGCTCCAGGTTGGAAGGTGTAACTGGATCGTCCCCTGAAGTCAGATTTCTAGCTGTGATTAACCCAGACCTCAAATGGCTCTACACATCAACAGTTGCGAAATCTGTAGTAAACACTATTTATTACCACCTCTGTCAAATTTATGTCCCGTTAAATCAGTCAAACACAGTGCTGTCCAACTTCGATCAGTGGATATGTTGTTATGGTGTTTGTATGCGTAAAACAGTGTAATGCGTTGCTGTCAACTGGCATTGCTAACAGTGGCTAACCTTGCTAGTAAATTCAGCTAAAGTAAAGTAAATTGGCCCCTTATAGTCATATGTGAACACAGCACACAGTGTGAAATTCTTCCTCTGTATTTAACCCAATCTCCAAGTGAAGCAGCGGGCAGCCAGCGATGCAGTGTATGGGGACAGTACATTGCTCAAGGGTACCTCAGTGGTGCCATTGGCAGTCCTAGGATTCAAACTCACAACCTTCCAATCACAGGGGTAACTCCCTACCCACCAGGCCACCAGCTGCCCCAGTTGCTGGCATAGATGCAAACACAGAGCTTGTATAGTCCTAAGAAAAACGTTGCCAATTGATTGGGACCCTCATCTAACACCTCTGGGATGAGTTGGAGTGGAGTTTGTGACCCAGAACTACCGGACTTCACTTATGCTTCCATGGCTGAATACAGTCAAATCCTCACAGCAACGATCCAGCATCTCGTATAAAGCATCCTCAACTGAGCCAAGGCTTTTACTGCAGCAAAGAGGGGAGAAACTACCCCTATTAGTACCCTTGATTTCAGAAGCGCTGTTGGAGCAGCAGCTGTCTACAAACCTTTTATTATATAGTGCCTGAACATGCTTGGATTGTAAGACATTTCATGTCCAGGAAGTTCATTTAATCAATGACTTTCACAAGCGTGTAGCGAAGACAAACGTAATGCTAAAAACTCCGTATAGAGGAGCCAAAACTTTACAATCAACGTACAACCAATAGGAAAGAACAAGCTGTTGCTATGGCTCATAAGGAAAGGTAGGAATCTATCCAATGATGTGTTCTCGAGCATTTCTAATGGTCTGATGTTCGTACATCCTGCTCTTTATTATTTGTCTTTATGATATCACATGGTATGAGAACATTTCTCAAACACACACACACACACACGTACACACAGACACACATAGTTGAGCCATCTGACACTCCATCCATCATTCCCATCATGCGCTGGATTTCATCAAGAACATTCCAGCAGATGGGCTGTGAATAATGGTAGAAGTGTGAAAGCACACATACACCCATGCACTCTTTTTACACAAATGTCCCAAGCTTATACAATCTTCTCAGGATGCTGTCTTTGAAAAATGTCTCTGACGTTTGTCTTGATCCCTATCCAAGCTTTCCTCATCGAAGCTTTGTGAGGATTTTGGGGGGGAAAACCCTGCAGCAGTATACTCCCTCTGGATATTAGCCCCCAAACCCTGTTGCTAACAGAACAGTGTAAAAGGATGACATTAACAGTATCTCGTTTCCAGTACAACATTGAAAATGTGACACATTTTTGGATGTTGCTACCGGGTCTTGATTAACGTATCAAATCCAATGTGTCATATATGGTCTTGCAATTAAAATGATAGGCCAAAAATCAAATCTTGTCAAATGTGCTCAGCCAGCACATGTTTGGAGTCTGAGGTATGCTTCTTTAGTTGTGCACTGGAGCTATGAAGCTAACGTAGCTAACAATGGAAATGTATGGTGGTCGTGGTGGCCTAGTGGGTAGGAGGACACTTGTCTCTAGATCAAGAGGTCATGGGTTCGAATCCTACCTTCAGCATACCACCACTGAGCAAGACCCTTAACCCCATGTTGCTCCAGGGAGACTGCCCCCTGTAGTTAGGGAATGGAAGTTTCTTCGGATAAAAGCGTATGATAAATGCTGTAAACGTATAGCCTCCAAGTAAACTGCAGGCCTACATCATCACACACTTACCTCAAACTATACTGAGTCCTTAAGTAATCTCTTGCTTATATAGTTTGAGTGACATTGAGTTACCTACAATCGCATATTGTAGCTTAAAATAGTAGCAGCAGCCATTCGGAGGGCTTAAATTTGTCTATACATTTGTTATTTTTACAGAAAACTGAATTCTGTAAGACAGTATGCCAACACCAGAGGTTTAGTAAAGTAGGTGTTGTGTGACTAGCTGCTAGCAAGCCTAGCTTAACTACCAACACAACTAAAACACCTTCCAGCATGAATTCCAAAAATATCTTGTTTTTTTGTATTTATAAGATTATATTTTTAATGCTTTTAAATCAACCAATCAATCAGTTATCTGAGTCACTTATCCTAAGTGACTGTAGGCGCTGGAAGCGAACCCAGTATCCAGG